>PVIW01005555.1:0-94603 GCA_004026585.1 Noctilio leporinus | reverse complement strand
AGTCATGGGGAACGGGGTTGGGGGGAGGGGGGAGGCAGAGGCAAAGAAGGGGAGTAGCTTAGACAAGAACCTAGTATAAAGGAACCATGGACTTGGACAACAGGTGGGATTGACTTTAGGGGGAATGGGTGGGTGGGGAGGGAGACAGAGGGGAGAAAGGGGATGGATGTAAATACAACAATAAAATTTAAAAATAAAAAAAAAAGAATATTCAAACAAAATAAAGGCACAAGACTTGAAAGCTTTTAGGTAGGTTTTTAAAGAAGAATTGTTATGAAGAAGAATTTAAATCAAATGAAAATCTATATATGCATACCTTATAAATTTGTAAGATCCATGATTCCAGGTATCAGTTATATGTGTAACTTTGACATTGGTGACATTGCAATGTCTACGTGGTGAATTATATTCTAAAACCTATTCAAATAGGTTTGTTTTTTTAAAGTCTTTCTCTCTGTATTTAATTTCAGTTTGGATAGTTTCTAAAATTACTGTCTTCAAATTCATTAATCTTCTTTTAACAGTTTCTAACCTTCTGTTAATCCCAACCTAGTGTATTTTTCATCTTAGACATTGTTTTTATTTCATTTCTAGAGATTCAGTTTGGGCCTTTTAGAATATCTTCCATGTCACTCCTTAACATGCTTATGCTTTCCTCTGCCTTCTTGAACATATGGTATCTGATTAAATTAGCTGTGTTGATGTCCTGTCTGCATCTGTGTCATTTCTGCGTCTGTTTCTGTTAATTGACTTTTTATTATGGGCATATTTTTCTATCTCTTAAATGTCTAGTAATTTTTTATCAGATGCCAGATATAAGTTTTACTTTGTTGCTTGCTAGATATTTTAATAAAAATATTCTTGTCACCCTGGCTGGTAGCACAGTGGATAAGGTGCCAGCCTGCAAACCCAAAGGTTGCTAGTTCAATTCCCCAGTTAGAGTAACATAACCAGGTTGCAAGCCAGGTCACCAGCCAGGTCTGTAGCTGGAGGCAGGTGAACAGCAACCATACATTGATGTTCCTCTGTTTCTCTCCCTCTCTGCCTCTCTCCCTTCCTCTCTTTCTGGAAATAATAAGTAATCTTTTTTTAAAAATTTCATATGATTTGTCCTGGGATTGTTATTTGGAAGTAGTGGGAAAGCTGCTTTTAAGCTTTGTTAGGTGGCAGTAGAGCAGCCTTTATTCTAGAGCTAATTTTGCCTTCTTACTGAGCATTTCCGAGTGCTGTACCTAGTGCCCCACTCTGGCTGGTGTGAAAATGAATTATTTCTGGCCTGGCCCTGGTAGAATGGCTCAGTTGGTTGGAGTATTGTTCTAAACAATGTGGGATTGCAGGTTCAATTCCCTGTCAGGGCACATGCATGGGTTGGTGCAGGTTCAGTCTCTGGTTGGCACGTGTACAGAAGGTGGCCAGTCAGTGAAGTGACTGTCTTTCTCTTTCTTTCTTCCTCTCTCTCTAAAGTAAATGGTCATGTTCTCAGGGGAGGATTTCAAAACAAAACAAAACTATTCCTGGCCTGGGTAAGCTCTGGGGATTGTTCCACCTGCTCCTTTTAGTGGTTCTTTTCCCTATCTTGGGTAGTTTCCTCACATTCATGCATTCAGAATCCTCTGTAGGTCTCTGTACAACTCCCTCATCTTTGTGGTGCTCTCTCCTCTCCAATGCTCTGCCTCAAGACTTCTAACCGTGGCCTCCCTTGAATTCTCAACTCTGGCTCCTCAATTCAGGGAGACTTCCTGGCTCAGTTTAGGATCTTTCCTCTTTGCATTGCAGCCTGGAAACTCTCTTGGGACAATCATAGACCTTATTTCTTTTGTTTCTGTTTTCTCAGAAAAAGTACTGCCTATTGTCTGTCCACTGACTGAAAACCATTGTTTCAGACACTCTCTGTATGTGTTTAGTTGTATAAGACAAGAGAGTAAACTAAATTTCTATTACTTCATCTTGGCCAGGATACTTTTTTTTTTAATCTATGAAAACATTAGGTTTAAAAAAAATTGTTTTAAATACTTTATTTATTATTTTTAGAGAGAGGGGAAGGGAGAGGCAGAGAGGGAGAGAGACATCAATGCATAGTTGCTTTTCACCTGCCTCCAGCTAAGGACCTGGCTGGAGACCTGGCTTGCAGCCTGGTTATGTGCCCTGGCTGGGGAATCGAACCAGTGACCTTTGGGTTCACAGGTCAGTGCATTATCCATTGAGCCACCAGCCAGTGTGAAAATACTAGTTTTTTATTGAAGAGTGTGGCCTTTTAGGAAACATTTTTCATCCACTCATTTGTTACTTTATATGCTTAGGTGCTCAGATCCATCTTTGAAGTTACCTATGCTTTCTAAAATTAATCTTTGGGGTTTTTCCCAAGGTTCCAATATTGAAAAGTCCGTGAAAGACCTCCAGCGCTGCACAGTGTCTCTTGCACGATATCGAGCTATAGTGAAAGAAGAGATGGATGCTTCCATTAAGAAAATGAAACAAGCTTTTGCTGAACTGCAGAGCTGGTAAGTTGCGTTTGGCATCAGTAGCACAAAAATGATCGATCATTTATAAAGATGGTCAGCCGTTCACCAAGATCTTTAATTCCTAACTCCTAACTACTATACATAGTGGAGAGAGACTTAAAAATCTTATGGTAGATTTGACTTTCTGCTTTGTCCTACTTCTTTTGGTTCTAGTATGGGGATAAGGGGAACATGGGCCTGAGGTTAATACTGTTTGAAAAGGGATAGATGATTATAGAGTAGATCATGCATTCTCACTTTAGAAATCTGTGATCAATGACATGAATTTGTGAATAAAATCATAAAGTAGAAAAGATCTGTCTTTGTTTTCTTACCTTCTTTCATCCTTCCTAGTGCACCCCATTCTGATGGTCTTTTTGTGCTCTATTATCAGTCATTGATTTGTTTTTTGTTTTTTTTTTTTTAAGATTTTTTTATTTCATAATTTTTAGAAAGAGGGGAAGGGAGAGAGGCAGAGAGGGAGTGAAACATCAATATCAATGTATGGTTGCTTTTCACCTGCCTCCAGCCACAGACCTGACTGGAGACCTGGTTTGCAACCTGGTTATGTGCCCTGGCTGGGGAATCGAACCTGCGACTTTGGGTTTGCAGGCCGGCACCTTAACCACTGTGCTATCAGCCAGGGCTGTTTTAATTTTTTAAAGTATATTTTATTGATTGTGCTATTACAGTTGTCCCAATTTTTCCCCTTTTGTCACCCCTTCCACCTGGTGGTACCCGTCTTCCCTTCAGCAATGGCCCCCTTAGTTCATGTCCGTGGGTTGTTCATATAAGTTCTTTGGCTTCTCCATTTCCTATACTACTCTTAACACCCTCCGTCTATTCTGTACCCACCAATTGTGTTTCTTAATCCCTGCACCTCTCCCGCCAGTCTCCCCCTTCCCTCTCCCCTCTGACACTCTTTCCTATGGTCTCCATATCCATGACTTTGTTTCTGCCCTAGACGTTTGCTTAGTTTGTTTTTGTTTTTTAGATTCAGTTGTTGATAGTTGTAAATTTGTTGTCATTTTGTAATTTTGTGTTTTTTAAACTGTTTCCTAAACATATTCATATCTTAAAATATATTAATATGTATTCTGTAGGGGAAATATGGTTTGGTAGTTAAAGAGGTTTGAAAATGTAAATATTTTTTTAAGATTTTATTATTTTCAGGGAGAGAGGCAGAGAGGGAGAGAAACATCAATGTATGGTTGCCTTTCACCTGCCTCCAGCCATAGACCTGGCTGGAGACCTGGCTTGCAACCTGGTTATGTGCCCTGGCTGGGGAATTGAACCAGCAACCTGTGGGTGAAAGTATTTTTAACAAAAATTTTATTACTATACTTTCAATGCCTTTGAAAAGTTAATATGTGTTGTGAATATACAAGAGGGAACTAGATATATATTATGATGTTCCTCAAATGTGTTTGATTATAGAATCTTTTGGGGGTAGAAATATATTCTGATGTTCTTCTAGAATACCAAAACTGTTTTGATTATTAGATACTAGATGTTAATTGATCTTTAAACCATAACGTCTTTCTGGGAAGAATTTTATTTGTACTTTTATGTATTTATTTGTTATTTTAAATTTTTTATAAAGATTTTATTTATTATTTTTAGAGGGGTAAGGAGAGAGGCAGAGAGAGAGAGAGAGAGAGAGAGAGAGAGACATCAATGTATGGTTGCCTTTCACCTGCCTCCAGCTACGAACCTGGCTGGAGACCTGGCTTGCAACCTGGTTATGCGCCTTGGCTAGGGAATTGAACCATCCACCTTTGGATTCGCAGGCTGGAGCCTTATCCACTGTGCCACCAGCCAGGGTTACAAAGGGGAACTATATAATATGATGTTCCTCAAATATATTTGATTATAGAATCTTTTGGTGGGTAGAAATATATTCTGATGTTCTTCTAGAATATCAAAGCTGTTTTGATTATTAGATACTAGGTGTTACTTGATATTTAAACCATAACTCCTTTCTGGGAAGCATTTGTATTTTTATAAGGGGCTTTTTTGATACTAGAAAAAATTTAGGGAACAAATGAAATAAAATGATGGGAAGAAAAGCAGCTAGGTTGATGTTTTGGGAAAAAGGACTGTCTGCTCTCTTATTTATAAAACTTGCCTGGATTTCTGAAAAATGAGAGGATGTATTCATGAATAGAGAGAGCCTATATACCACCCTTCCTCCCAACCATCTGTTTTCTTGCCTGTCATGTTCTCTTAGGTCATATTCAACTGTGTTTCTGTTCACAAACTCAGTCTGGTTACTTTATGCCATAGCAAACAAGAGGGGTATGGAATTGAAGAGGAGTAAATTAACAGAGATGGAGAATAAAGCCCCTAAAAAGTTACTGGCTTCTATGTTTATCATTTGTGGATTGTAGAATGGTCCATTAAACCATTATAATGAAAAAGCACTTTCAGGATAGATAATTCATGTATTAGTGTACCCATGCTTTGTCCTCAATCCCAAATTTCCCCTTTCTTGTTTTACAGCTAAAAGCTTACTATCATACTTTATTTTATTTTCTTTTTTTACAAACATTTTTGCACCAAACAAATTACCAGTTTCTCAATAACTTAATATTCATACTTTCTCTTCCACTTTCCCAGTCTAATATGCTCTCCTATATCCTTGTACTTATCTAAATTCAGCTAATTCTTCCAAACTTACCTTAAATTAAGTTCTAACTTGTGGAAATTTTTCTAGGTAACTGATTTCTTCTCTTTCTGCACCTCTGTGAGGAAACATTATGCCTTTTGCCCTGGATTATGAGCATATCAGATATTGTTGGCTCATTTGGAAAAGAATAAAGTGCTAAAAGTAGGTCATCACAACTTTGCCTTGATAAGCCTCTGGTCTCCATGATTGTTTAGCTTACTGGTTACTTAGCCACAGGATCTGATTCCATTCAGAACCAGCCTGAAGCAGGAAACACAGTTCCGGGAGAGATTTGTGAGTTCCTATTGACTTGGAGCCCAGCCAGGGGGAGCCTCCTTTAATAAATGACAAATGAAATGGTTTCCTGCCTAGGAACTGTGTATTTAGGATTGATTAGCACATATAGCAACCAGGTCGATTTAACTTCGAGGAAAGAGATTACCTGCCTTTTCCTGCTGGTATAAAACCCTTCAGTCTGGCTGATAGGGTTTGTTAACTACTTTATTTCAACACTCCTTGTACTTGTTACTCTTCAAGATATAATTGGCAGGTGAGCTAACTTAATTTGGCACCAAATCAGAGCTTAGAGTTAGTATTACTCAGAAAGCCATTTTGTGTGTGTATGTATTGATTATAGTGTAAAAGAAAAGCAAAGGATTCTAACAAATTTGTAACAGCAAGATTACATTACCCCTGGCAGGGCACTCGGGGAGTTACACTGATAACATCTTTCACTTTGAGGCCAAATGAAAATAGACACATACTCTCACATGAAAGGACAATCAGAAGCTTCTCGTATATAACACTTAAAAATCTGTTTATATTGATGATTCAGTAATAATCATCTCTGGACTTAAGTTTACTTTTCTACTTTTTAATAAAGTTAGTCTGACATTGTTGGAGCTATTAGTTAACCAGTTTAAGGCTAATAAGGAGTTGGGTGTGGAGTGGAACATGAAGCTGAAATATATGAACTGCTTTATACAGTTATCATCTATGTTGGCAAAAAATACAAACAGGATACACACTCAACCTGCCCTTAGGTAAAAATTCCTACCTTATCGAAATTCAGAAGGTACTTACAAAAGGAGAAAACAGGTAATAGAAAATAACTATTAATAAATTTGAAATTACACAGTGTATAAAGTCAGTATAAGTCTGTACTAAAGATTTTGATTGAGACAACTGTAACAGCATAATCAATAAAATATACTTAACACCCTGGCTGGTGGTTCAATGGATAGGCACCAACCTGTGAACCCAAAGGTCGCTGGTTCAATTCCCCAGTTAAGGCATATAACCAGGTTGCAAGCCAGGTCTCCAGACAGGTCCTTAGCTGGAGGCAGGTGAAAGGCAAACTATACATTGATGTTTCTCTTCCTTTCTTCCTCCCTCCCTGCCCTTTTCTCTGAAAATAATGAATAAAATCTTTTAAAAATAAAATGAAGTAAGTAAACTTAAAAGAGGATATTACAAAAACTGAATCCAGGTAATCACATGGGTGGGTATATATAAGATTTGTAAAAAGAAAAGACTCCTGACAAAGAGGAACCCATCAAAATTTTCATAAGATCCAAATATGATTCATTAAGTTAGTTTTTTCAATTCATTTTTACCCCAGTTCTTCAGCTCTATATGATGATGGGGCTACCTAACTGGTATTCTTTGTTTTTATTTTGAGGCCAGATGTGTATAACATACTCAGGTAAGGCCAGCGTGGAATTTTACAAAACACATGAAGCATCATTAATTCTCTGGTAATAAACACTACTGACAATGCTTTGTTGTTGTTGTTTTATTATGTGAAGAGGGAAGTATCTTCAGAGAAATGAAGGTGTTTGCATTGGTTTTGCTTGGATTTCTGCTTTGGTTGGCTAATGGAATTAGAATAAATAGGTTTTAGGTTTTCAGCAAATAAAATCAAGTGCAAATGTTTTCTAAGAACATTATTGAGTGGCTTAGAGTATTATCCCTTGAAATCATTGGCTGTGGAATTGCCAGAATTGTATTTCCATTATAACATTGTTTTCTAATGCAACAACCGTAAACAAATGAAAGTTAACAGTTCTTTGGTATTGTAGGCAAGAGCTAGAATCAGTAAGCTACATGTTAAATATAATAATTAAAGGGCTTAGCTTCAAATGATAGACACAATATATTATAGAGAAATGAATGGTACTACTCCAGAAATCACTATTCTAATCAGCTAAACTATACAAAAAAAGCTTTAGAATAAATCGAGCAAATGGTAAAGGTGATAAAAAGTTCTGGTAAGGAGGGAAGGAAATACAGAACATTAAGATATTTGCCAGTACTTTTCCTTAGTAATGGTGACTAATCATTTAAAACCATCTTTCATGCTTGAAGAAGGGATGTGGAAATTCTTTACATTGTATAAGTCTCAGGCTTAATAAGACCTAGTGGCTTTATTTAGTTGGATTAGCAGTTTCAGAATCTAATATATCAGATACTTCCTATGGTATATTTCTATTCAGGGAAACCTTAAGAGAACAGTTGCAAGCTTAGTAGCCTCACAGATTGGAGTAAGCAAGCAAGGCAGCAGAAAGGGTGACAGTCTGAATCAGCCTTTCGTCACTCTGAAGGGAGTCATTGCTTGCATTTGTGGCATCTAAAAACTGTTACCTGAATGTGCAGGTGCTTTTGAATCTCTTGGCCACACAGATCCATATTGGGACCACCATTTAGCCTAGGCATAGATGGGAAACTTTAGCTTAATTTTCTTCACTGTTAGTTGTATTATAGTAACTACTGTTTTATTTTTGTTTTGTTTTGGGTTTTATTGTTTTTTTTTTAATTTTTTTTTTTACTTATTTTTATAGAGAGGGGAAGGGAGGAAGAGAGAAAAATATAATATGTGGTTGCCTCTCATGCACCCCCAACTGGGGACCTGGCTCACACCCAGGGATGTTCCCTGGCTGGAAATCAAACCAGAGACCCTTTGTTTCGTAGGCCAGTGCTCAATCCACTGAGTCACACTAGCCAGGGCAAACTGTTTTGTTTTGTTTTAAGACTTTATTTATTATTTTTAGAGAGAGTGGGAGGGAGGGAGGCAGAGAATGAGAGAAACATCAATGCATGGTCCCCTTTCACCTGCCTCCTGCTAAGGACCTGGCTGGAGACCTGGCTTGCAACCTGGTTATGTGCCCTGACTGATGAATCGAACCAGTGACCTTTGGGTTCACAGGCTGGCACCTATCCACTGAGCCACCAGCCAGGGCTCTACTGTTTTTAATTGTAAAAAATGCCTCTCCTATTTATTCTTGTGCTTAGACTACTTTCCACTTTTGAACTCTTCCCACCTTCTCTCTTTGTTTTTTAACACATGTAGTTCCCCAACTCTTTATTATGAAAAATTTCAAGTATAGAAAGTTAAGGGATAGTACAATGATCAGTGCGTTTTCTGTAGGAGAGGAGAGGATTCTTTTTTTATTGGGTTAAAGTGTAGGTGCCCAGGGTTCTGTAGGTTCATTCTTTTTTTTTTTTTTTTTTTAAGATTTTATTATTTCCAGAGAGAGAGGAAGGGAGGGAGGCAGAGAGGGGGAGAATCAATGTATGGTTGCGTTTCACCTGCCTCAAGCCACAGACCTGACTGGAGACCTGGTTTGCAACCTGGTTATGTGCCCTGCCTGGGGAATTGAACCTGCAACCTTTGGGTTCACAGGCCGGTGCCTTAACCACTGTGCTACCAGCCAGGGCTGTAGGTTCATTCTTTATTGGTAAATTTAAAACACAAGAGGGTAGTTAAAGTGCAGAAGGGAAGTAGAAGTTCTTTTTCTGCAAGGGGAGCTCCCTGGGTGGGGCAAACTGGCTTTTATCTAGTTGTGTAGCTGACAATGTGTTTGTTAGAGATGGATGCCTTTGAAATGGACCATCTCAGTAATAAAAAGCTTAATGTCAAACACTCTATATATATTTTAATATTTATTCATTTTTGTATTTTAAGCACTTGTGAAAATTTTAATGGAAAAACTGCAAATATTCATCAAGCTTTTCTCTGAGAAAATAACCTTACAGCTTTAGTTAACCAATAGATATCTGTAATGCTTGGCCAACATCACAGGACCTTTCAATATATGTTATCAACAGATGGCAACATGAAAACCAAAAGATATAGAGTGCTTACAGCTTTTCAATATTTTTTGACGTAAAAGTGTAAACTAATTTTTTTAGTGGAGTGGTTGTAGGTTGCCCATGCACTGCCCTATGAATTTCTCATGATCTCCCATGAATCAAGCAAGCAACAAGGTTTATTTAAATAGATGCATTTTTGGGGGGTGGGGGGGAATGCCGTCACAATGTACTAACTCATAATGCCATAAAAAAGTGATTATGATAGTACAGGATTTATGTATTTTTCTTGCTAAAAGGTCATGTGGCAGTCTACTTTTCATCATAAATATTGTTATAAATATTAACTATACAAAACTTGTTTGCTGAAGTTCTTTTAATAAATAGTTTATAAGCTTTGTCAGAGATAAATTTGTCATTTGGTAGATTCAGTATCTGGACCTTATGGTGGTTCCCCAACAAAAGAAAAACAATGCCAAGCCCCAGGCCCGGCACCTCCTGTCTCAGTTGTGCTTTTGTTTTGCCTTTTAGGTATTCCAAATGCTGCTAGAGTTCTTGGAGCAAAATCTTGCCAAGGTTTGGGAAATGCTTTCCTAACAAAACATTGCTACCCCACAATAGTAGTATCTTCTCTGCAGTCTGGTGCTTTTGGAGTAATATGCCAACCAAATTTGTCCCAAGTCTCTTTATTAACATCATGCACAATGATAATCAAACCTGTGTTCTCTGGCACTTGACTATAAAGGATTTTATTCCTGGAGGAAATATCCCTATTTTGTACTTTTTTGTATATCTTACACTGTATTAACTACTTTGTGCTAACATAACTACAGATTGAGCTAAACTAAATTTGTGTGTGTGTATGTGTGTGTGTGTGTGATTGGTTTTACAGTAAGAAACAACAGTAGAATATTTATTAACCCTGTAATGATATTCCCATTTGAAAAGAGAAATCAGAAAGAATTCCAAAATTGGGAAAATTTGGAACATTTCAAGGTTGTAGGTATTAAACTTTTTGATTTTTTTCCCCACCACTAAGCAAAACTGATATGGTAAGGAAAAATTATTTGCATCCAGAGGTTGACTACTAGGGCAGCCTACTAGCTGGGCTATTTTAGAAGGACAAGGAAAAGCTTTATGTGCCATTTTTATCTTTGCTGTGGAGAAGGTGCTAATCGTCAATTTAATGTTCTTTTTTTCTGTAAAAAAGAAACCTGCCAGAAAACTTTGATCCTGTATTTTCTGGATTACTAGTAAATGTTTACCCAAAACCAAAACAAATTTGACTACCCTTCATTCTAAAGACTAAAGTGCCTGTAGGCTTAGTGCAATTGTAGCAAAATGTTGAAGGTATACAAATCCTAAATTTATCATACCTCAGCAGGGGTACTGCCTGGTAAATTCATTAGAAGCAAAGCTGTCCAACTTTATAGGCCAAACTATAAAATAAAAACTTATGTGAGGGCAGGTGTGGAAATAGGTAATTTCCATAAGGACTTTTGCTTTAAGTATTTTACCAAGAAATGTGTTTGATAGCTTGCTACTGCCATCTACTGGTCTACTGCAATATGCAGAAATAAAAGAGAATTAGGGCTGTTTATTAGAATTATCAAAATATTCTTTATTGATGGTAACAGAATTTCCTTGTGATCCATACAGTGTTTCCTTTGTAGTGTGCTTTTAGTGAATAGACTCCATAAGTCTTTCTCCACTACTACAATGTATTATTTATCTGTTTCAAGTTTCTGATCAAACATTTTTTCCCTTTTTCATCCCTTCTTAGTTTAATGGATCGAGAAGTAGCACTGCTTGCTGAAATGGACAAAGTGAAAGCTGAAGCAAGTAAGACTGGTTTTTAATTAAAGCTATTACCTATTAGTAGGTACTAACCTCTCAAAGCCTAAAACAGAAGCTCAGTATAAATGGCCACAAGAATATTTAGTTCAATAATGTTGAGCAACTGTGCTGTACTGTTATATGAATTTTTTTCAAGCAAAGCAACTTTATAGGAGCCTATTTTTTTAATATTTCCAATTTTTGGATTTTGGATGTAGAGTTCCAAAGACAACGTTGTGGTATTTGCCACCACAGCATCAACTTAGGAAAATAAAGTCTTCTGCAGGCACCCTTGTTTTATCTCTTTTTAATTTTTTTTAAATTCAGTGATTAAAGAGTTCCATTGGCAAAATTAGAAGAGATTCCACCAGGTTGCCTCAGTTTAGTGTATGCATTCCTGTTGTTACCCATCTGAGAACTTTGTTTTCTCAGTTTGTAGAACAGTTTTGACTCAGTGTTTATCATTGGTAGAGGCAAAGTTGATGGATTGAGATTCAAGGTACCTTGAGTAGGGTTCCTTGAAAGCTTACTAAAATAGATTCTGGAAGAATAAATAACTTTTTTGTAATTTCCGTAATAGGTTAAAATGTACAATTATATGAAAAGAAGAAAATGTCAACTGTAGCTTATACAGGGGTATCAATTTGGGGCTTTTCAGCAACAGGTTTTATGTCCATGCATTGAATGCCAGTCTATAATTAAGAAGGTTGTTTCTTTCAATCTGCTCTTAAACTGGTAAGAATGGAAATAGGTTGAGGTGATGATTCATGATTGTTACTTGTGTGTATGGTCATGGACCAGAGGAGGCAACTTTGGAGCACTGAGCTGAATTCAGTTTTGATCCATTTTAACCTGAAAGGTTTAATACCTAGTAGAGATGTTAACCTATTTTTCAGAGGTAAGATTTCATTTAAATGTAGTGGTATATCCTGAAATTTCTAAATGTGATGTTACATTCATATACTTACAAGTTTTTTTTGTATTCTTTTTGAAGATGATGGTTCAGATAACAAAAACTTAGAAGATTTAGTCCTTACTTTGAATATATTTTAAATAGAGAGACTAGCAATTAACCCCCATCACCCTGCTTCAACGAGTTATTAATTTATGGCCAATCTTATTTTATCAAATTCAGAGCTATAATTTTACTTAATTTCATCAATTTATATCTTTGTCTCCTTTCTCCCATGCTAAAAATCCTGGTTCTTGATGGCACTAATATAATTACTTATTTACCAATATTATGAAGAAGGTGCAGCTTTTTAAATATATATTACAGCTTTGTTAATTTACATGTTCATGGTACTTAACAATTCAGTTTTTTTACTCGTATGATCGTCATGTCAACTTTATGAAGTGCTCAGGGTTTCCTTTTTTTTTTTTTTTTTTTTCCAATTTTATAAATTAATAAAAATATGTGACTTATGCCCTCTCTGGTGTGGCTCAGTGCTCAGTGGATTGAGCACTGGCCTGTGAACCAAAGGGTCCCTAGTTGGGGGCATGTGCCTGGGTTACAGGCCAGGTCCCCAGATGGGGGCGTACAAGAGGCAACCCACATTAATGTTTCTTTCTCTCTCTCTCTCTCTCTCTCTCTCTCTCTCTCTCTCTCGCTCTCTAAAAATAAATAAATAAAAATACATTTAAAATGTGGCTTGTCTAAAGTCATGTATAATTAGGGTTTCTAAGTTAATCATCAGATTAACTCAAATGTGTGGAAACCTTTACTCAACACATTCCATCTTAGAGACTTAGAGTGCTGGAGCGGAGAGAAAATGAATTTGATACAGATAGCAAGTAGGTTTTATCTTGGGAGGCAGCCCAATAGATCATTTGTAGCTCTTGGGCCTTGGTGTTTATAGGCATGTTCCTGATTTATTGGGACCGTATGCCCTTACTGATTAACCTGACATGGGTATGGGCAACCCATGGGTGGCATATATGTAGCAGTCAGGTTAAGAAAACTTGCTAAAGAGGTTCAGCTCTCTCTAACACCTGATGTAGCACTTTTTTTTTTTTTTTTTAAGATTTGTTATTTTTAGAGGAGAAGGGAAAGAGGCAGAGAGGGAGAGAGGCATCAGTGTATGGTTGCCTTTCACCTGCCTCCAGCTATGGATCTGGCTAAAGACCTGGCTAGCAACCTGGCTATGTGCCCTGGCTGGGAATCGAACCAGCAACCTTTGGGTTCATGGGCCAATGCCGTATCCACTGTGCCACCAGCTAGGGTGATGTAAGCTTTTTGAAAATTCTATATTTTATTAATAAATAAATTTGGCTAATTTCTAATTAGGTTACAGGACTGTGTGTAACAGTTAGGAATTGGATTTGATTACATGCAACAGAGTGACCTAAATAAATAGTTTATTTTTCTCTCATAAAATGAAAGGTCCAGAGGTAAGTGATCCAGGGCCAAAGGTTGTCTCCAAAGTGACACGAGGGGCCCAGGCTTCCCTATCCTCCTCTAGCCGCCCTCAGAGCATGTTAATGGTTACATGCTAGCTAAGAATTCTCTGAAGAACTTGCCTGTAAACCTTGCCCTGTGAGTTCTGCTTAGATCTCAGTGGCCAAATTGTATTATATGGCTATCCTATCTGTAGCAAAGTCAGGAAGTGTAGATTTTTCAGCTAAGCAGGTTGGTACCCAACAACATTGAACTTCGGTAGGAAGAGGAGAATGGATAAGCAGTCAGTAACAGTCTTTGCTATAGTCCATCCCCCAGTATCCCTCTTTTTCCCAAAATGAGAATATACTGACCCTCCTCCTCAATGACGTCAACTCCACAAAGTCTCATCTAGTTAGTGTATGCAGCTGCAAGTCCTGGACTTGTGGGGAATTTCAGATCTTTCAATAGGTCTGGGTATGGCACACTGCAGTCTCAGGTCCCATAAACTAAAAGAAAAGTTAAGTGCCCCCCGCTTCCAGTATTGCATAGATAGAAAAAGAAGAGATAGTAAAAATTCCCACTCAGAAAAGCAGTGATCAAATCTTACAGAACAGCTGCCCTGGCTGGTGGCACAGTGATAAGGCTCCAGCCTGTGAACCTAAAGATCACTGGTTCGATTCCCAGCCAGGCCACATAACGAGGTTGCAAGCCAGGTCTCCAGCCGGCTCCGTAGCTGGAGGCAGGTGAAAGGCAGCCATATATTGATGTCTCTCTCCCTCACTGCCTCTATCCCTTCCCTTCTCTCTAAAAATAATGAATAAAATCTTGAAGAAAAAAAAATAACTGGACAGAGTAGCAGAGGCCCCACCCTGGTGGAAGAGAAATTTCCTTGGTTCATCTGGCAGCCCCTTGTTCTGCTTCCTAGGAGAGGTTTTTAAAAAATTATTATGTTTGTTGTTCTTCACAGTCATAACTGAGTTAAAATCAGGGAGCATGCCATAGAAGATGCTTTTTTATTTTTATTTTTTAAAGATTTTATTATTTTTAGATAGAGGGGAAAGGAGGGAGGAAGAAAGAGCAAGAAACATCAATGTATGGTGCCTTTCACCTGCCTCCGGCTGGGGACCTGGCTTGCAACCTGGGTATGTGCCCTGACTGGAGAAGATGCTTCTTAACAGGCTGTAAATAACCTAAATAGCCATCGTTAGGGAACTTGGTGAATAATAATTGTGGTATATCCATATAGTAGAATACCAAGTGGCTGTTGAACAGTGAGGGAGAGCCAATGAATAAATAAGGATTGAACTTAAAGATGTATTAAGTAAAAATAGCTAAAGTAAAGGAGGAACCATGTATATGATACATACCTATATGTGAGTAGGGGAAGAGGGAGAGAAATACATGCATAGAATATATTTGGAAGCATATGTAAGAACTTAATGGTGCTGTCCTCTGGGGAGGGACACTTTTCATTTCATGTTCATTTATTCTAGGTAAATATTTTTTACCACTTGGGCATGTTTTTTTTTTCTTTTTTTTTTTTTAATTCTATTGTTGTATTACATCCATCCCCTTTTTGCTCCTCTCTGTCCCCCTCCCCACCCACCCATCCCCCCCAAAGTCAATCCCACCTATTGTCCATGTCCATGGTTCCTTTATACTAGGTTCTTGTTGTTGTTTTTTTTTTAAGATTTTACTTCATTATTTTCAGAAAGGGAAAGGAAGAGAGGCAGAGAGGGAGAGAGACATCAATGTATGGTTGCATTTCACCTGTCTCCAGCCACAGACCTGACTGGAGACCTGTTTTGCAACCTTGTTACGTGCCCTGGCTGGGGAATTGAACCTGCGACCTTTGGGTTTGCAGGCCGGCACCTTATCCACTGTGCTACCAGCCAGGGCCGTTTTTTTTTTAATTGTTTTAATTTATGTGCTCGTTGATTTAAAAAAAAATTGCTTAGGGAGAGGAAAAAGAAAAATGACAAATGATTTATGTATCTTTATGATTTCATAAAGTGTTTACCTTTAGTTGCCTTTAGAGCCCCTCAGGACAGTGGAAACTGGGCCTTGGCTATTTTCATTTTCTGGATGGATGGGCAGATAAGCCTTTAGTTGTCCAGATACATACTGCAAGGCCTATACTTCCAGTTCTTCTCTATCCTTTTGAGCAGATTATAAGAGTTATACTGCCTTTTCCTCTACAGTGGAAATTTTGCTTAGCCGACAAAAGAAAGCTGAACTTCTAAAGAAGATGACTGATGTGGCTGTTCGAATGTCAGAAGAGCAGTTGGTTGAGCTCAGAGCTGATATCAAGGTAAAATTCTTTTCTCCTTTCTGCCTTTATTCTTGCCCTTGGAGACTGAAGTAGCAAATTTCCATAATTCATGGCTATAGCTAATATATTGAACTCATGATCTTCCCTTTTAAAATCTGGTCCTCCTCTAGGTTTCCTTTCTCTGTAAGTGGTACTGTCATCTATCCACTTGTCCAAGCTGCAAACCTTAGGAGATTTCTCCTTTCTTACGTGGAATCTATTAGCAGCCCTTGTCCATTTGAATTTCTACTGAATCCCAGATTTGACCTTTTTATCACCACCTAAACCTGTACAGGTATTCTGTCATCATTTGCCCCAGTGTTGCACACAACCCTAGATCATGTTATTAATCTGTCACTTCTTCCCCTTAAACTCTTTTGGAGTAAAATAGCAAAATAATGCAAATTTTAAATTACCATTTTCTGATTAACTAAAACTATGTTACTAAAAGTTTTTAAAGTTTTTATTCATTTATTTTTAGTGCAAGGGGAAGGGAGGGAGAAAGAGGTGGAGAGAAATATCAATGGCTGCTTCTTACACCCCCAGGCAGGGACTGGGCCCACAACCCAGGCCTGTTCTTTGACCAGGAATCAAACCAGCGACCTTTTGCTTTGCAGGACAATGCTCAACAAATGAGCCATGCTGGTCAGGGCTATATTGCTAAATTTTTAAGAAAATCTTCACATTGATGCAAGTCAGTCTCATTCAACTATCTGGGAGAAGTCGGAAACCCTTTTGGAATTAGATGACAATTCTGGCTCTCACAGGCTTCATCTGTTCTCCTTCCTACGTGGCTGAAGAGCTGCTAGAAATATTTCTGCAGACTGACTAAGGATCTGTTTTTCTCCACATTTTCAGTGTACTGAAGTGGGTGCTATGCAATTTAAATGTCTTATTTCCAGATCATTTTATTTCTGTCGTTCCTGTTATGTTTTTGGCTCCACAAACTCTAGAATTTGTTTTAGACTTAATCTCAGGCTGATATTACATGTCTGGAGGCGTCGTCACAGAGGTTTGTGTGCTTTCCTAGGCCACAGTATACTCTGAAGCTTTAGGGCTTCAAGGGCCAGAGGTAATTTTTATTTCTTTCCCTTTTACTGCCTCTCAAAGATTCTTAATGCATTCAGTTCTACCACTTGAAAAGCCGAAGTGGAATTAGACCACTGCCAGTTAGAGGGCTGCTCTAAGGAGTTCAGCCTTACTAAATTATATTTAGAAGAATTATAACTTTTCTTTGTCATCTCCTTTTCATCTGGAAAAAAAACCCAAAAAATTTGATTTCAGGCTGTTTTAGAGATTGTTTATTGAAATTACTCCCAGAAACACTTTATTCCTTTCTTAAGATTTTTTCATTCATTATTTTCAGAGAAAGGGCAGGGAGGGAGAAAGAAAGGGAGAGAGAAGCATCAATATATGGTTGCCTTTCACCTGCCTCCAACTGCGAACCTAGCTGGAGACCTGGCTTGCAACCTGGTTATGTGCCCTGACTGGGGAATTGAACCAGCGACCTTTGGGTTCGCAGGCCAGTGCCAATCCGCTAAGCCACACTGGCCAGGGCTACTTCATTTCTAACATGTATTTTAGTCTCACAGTTTCTATAGCATAGTTTTTGCCCCAAGGGTTTTATTACTTCCCAGCTTAGTCTGCTTAAAAGGATTAAATTATTTGCAGCATAAACTTTTCATTTGTAAAGTTGACTTTTCATATGAATGATATTCCATCTCAAGAAATTGTTTCTATTTCATGGACTAACAAATGCTACTTTATAAAAAGGGCTACTTTATAAAAAGGCGAGGTGGGTTTCCTAAGAAAGTTCCCATATATTTAAATGGAATCATTGTTCTAACTTATGAGCATTTTTTGCTGCTGCCTCTGCTTCTGTATAATATGGAACAATGTAGAGAGTAGCCAGTAGTGGAAAGAAGGATGGCTTTCACCATGGCTGGTGGCACAGTGGATAAGGTGCCGGCCTGCAAACCCAAAGGTCGCTGGTTCGATTCCTAGCCAGGGCACATAACCAGGTTGCAAGCCAGGTCCATAGCTGGAGACAGGTGAAAGGCAACCATACACTGATGTCTCCCACCCTTTCTGCCTCTCTCCCTTCTACTCTCTCTCAAAATAACAAAGTCTTAGAAAGAAAGAAAGATGGCTCTCTACTATAAATTCTTTCTCCTTGCTCTACAGTTTCTCTTGATTATACTTAGTGGGCTTTGACCGTCATAGTTTTTCATAAAGTTCCCAAATAGACTTATCTTTGGGCCCTAAAGAAAATGACTGAATTTGTCAGTTGCCCAGCATTGATAATATTGTGGCCATTGAGTAAACTTTGAAGCAGTAAAAAGAATTCAGTTGAAAATAGTCCTGTTTCATCATTACATCGCAAGCTGTGGATTCCATCTATACTGTTTGTCTCACCTGGAGCCTTTTCTTTGTCCTTTCTCCAGCACTTTGTTAGTGAACGTAAATACGATGAGGATCTGGGACGTGTAGCCCGGTTCACCTGTGACGTAGAGACCCTAAAGAAGAACATTGACTCATTTGGACAAGGTGAGGTAGTGAGAGTCTGGGCACTGGCCGTGGTGATGAGAAGGCCACATTCTACTAATTAAGAGACTCAAGGGCTGGTTGGCTTCTCCATTGATTCTGTAGTGCCTTCTATGGTTTTGTTCGCTTGCTTGTTTTTATGAAAATTAACTCTGAGATCTTTTATGATTTTTTTATATATTAAGATTTTATTTATTGCTTTTAGAGAGAGGGAAAGGGAGGGAGAGAAACATCAATGTGTGAGAATAACACAGACATGAGAGAGAAACATCAATCAGTTGCCTGTCACTGGCCTGCAACCCAGGTGTGTGCCCTGATTGGGAATTGAATCAGCGACCTGTCAGTTCAGAGGCCAGTGCTCAGCCCACTGAGCCATACCAGCCAGGGCAGCTCTGAGATCTTTAAGAAGTCGGTGGATGTAGTTGCTTTGAGCCATGAGGATGAACTCCCTAATTTTTCAGTAAGATTTATTTTCATCTGCCCTGGCTGGTGTGGCTCAGTGGACTGAGTGCCGGCGTGCAGACCAAAAGGTTGCCAGTTGGACCCTCATTCAGAGTACATGCCTGGGTTGTGGCCCAGGTCCTCAGTTGAGGGTGTGCGTGAGGCAACCAATAGATGTTTCTCTCTCTCTCTCTCTCCTTCCCACCTCTGAAAATAAATAATAAAATAAAAGATATTTTTTTGTATCCATTCTCTTGAGAGGTTTATGATATCTGGTGTAAAGAACATGGAGCTCTGGAGTCAGACCAAATTTAAGTCCTTGCCTCCACACTGACCTTTTGGGACCTCATTTTTTTTCCCTCTTCTCCAAAATAGAGACAATGGCAGCTGCGTTGCCTGGCACATCATAGGAACTTAAGCAATACCTTCAAAGGGGGTGGTGCCTCTAAGTTGAGAGTTTGACACCAACCCTGAGCTTAGCTCCTTTGTTCTTCCCATCTCAGTATGAAAGTGAAATGCTGGATCTAGGGCAGTGCTTGTGAACTCAACATTAGTCCAGCCTTAGTGCCAAGAAAAAAATGTAGTGGGCAGCGTTAAACTGTTGAATTCAGACAAAATGTAAATTGGAAATGTTAATATTTTTCAGCTAGATTGGTATTTTGATTTTGAGATTGCAAAAGATCCTTAGGAAGATATCTGTTTATTATAAAGACTAGTTCTATTATATTAACTAATCTTGATGATTTATGCTGTGCATCATTCACACTTTTAAAAAAGATTTAACTCTTTACCTTTTTCTTTCCTTGCAAAGCCTATACTTTACAGTACATATGAAACTAAACATAAGGTTTATGTCATTCCTAGGCTTAGTCAGCCACCAGAGCTAGAGTTGGTTTAGGTAGTAGAAAGTGTCAAGAAGTCTTTAGTTGGTGGGGAGATGGATCACTCTGATCTGAAACTGTTATCCTGGCTCTGAGAATTCCTTTACAATGCAGTGGGCATTTGGAGCGAGGCGAGGAGAGGGCGAGGGCACAGGGAGATTTTACTTCTTGTTACCCATTTTATAAGCATTTCTTTACAACTACTCAAGTAGATAGTTCTTTATCTTAAGTTGCTCATTGTGAAATGGGGAGACAGGGAACCTTACCATTCATGCTCTTGCATCGTATGACCACATATTTCTTATATTTCTGTTGCAGTGTCCCATCCAAAGAACAGCTATTCAACCCGGTCCCGATGTAGCTCAGTTATACCTGTACCCTCGAGTGGCCTGTGTGACGCCTCTGCTGCTTCGTCTTCCACCTGTGCCTCTACTCCCGGTCTCACAAATGCTAACAAGAAAAACTCAGGACCAGGAGAGACTCCTGCAGGCACAGCAAACTCCAGTGGCCGGCCCTGTCAGCCTCAGCGAGAGGTAACCTGGCTTCCACACTGAACCAGTTAGGAAGAGAGCCACCAGAATGTGACAGTTTTAATGCTGACAGCTCTCGGTACATTATCTTCCTCTCTTTATTCCCACTCCCCACCTGTTTGAATCCCTCCAGAGGAAGCATTTGGTGTGTATGTTCCAAGCCACCAGTCAGTTTAGGTTTCCTGTTGCTAAGACTGCTGACTTTCTGATGTTGGCAGTGATCCTAGCTGTCATAGATAGTATCACCTGGTAATTAGTCACACTGGGAGTCCTGCACCCATCCTGAGGCAGACAAGTACCACAGCAGCAGGTTCACCAGGGTAAAGCAGCAACTCCCTAGGAGCACAGAGTAGAAGATACCAGGGAGAGAGAGTGAGTGAACCTGGTGCAGTGGAGAGAGAACACTAGAAAGCTGAAGTGTAATCTATAGTTTCTTTTCCTTGGTTTGAAAAAGTTATACAAGCACAATTCAAGGCAATGCTGATAATAATTCCTCAAAACTGGTATTACACTGGAATTGGAAGGTAAAAATAAAATCCCATACCATAAGCTTTCTGGGTTGTAATGTAAAAATGTACTACATGTCCCAGCAGCATGATTAAATCTGTGGTTCATGATATATAGCAAAGCAGATCATAATGATGCTTATTTTATTATAACAAATATCCATTACCTTTCAAATTGCTTTTTATCTGCAAAGTTCAGGCACATGATAAGATGCTTGCCCCATTGAGTGTTTGTAACAACCCAAAGAATGTTGTTTCTTCTTCTTTAGCTCATGCTCCTCTTCAGTGGGGAATAGCCTAGGGGTGAAAGGCAGGGAAAAAGTAGTGAAAGATTTATTGTTTCCAGTGTCATGGCTAGGTTGAATTGGCTGGCAGAATTCTGTGAGTCTTGAGAGATAACCAAGTCCCAAGCATGGAATACTACAATTACACTATCGGAATACTATAAACTAACTGGAACAAATGGAGTACCACAATGCCAGAGTGCTTTGAACATATATTCTTTTATCCTTAGGTGTTGCTGGGGAACAGACGAGGAGGACAAGGCTACAGGCCACAAGGCCAAAAGTTCAGTGACCCCACAAACCAAGGGCAACGTGACAGTGTGGGCCGTTACCGAAATAGCTCGTGGTATTCATCTGGTTCCAGGTATCAGAACGCGCCACCCCAGGCACCAGGAAGCACTAGTGAACGGGGCCAGGCTCACTCTGCAGGGACCAGTGGAACTGGAGCCAGCATGGAACCCAGACACCCCAGGCCCTCATTCAAAAGGGGCTCCCCCCAGCGCAAGCCCAGGACCTCTTACCCTGAAGCTGTGAACTGTTGAGGGGAATTCCAGTTGGCCTCTCTTGTCTGTCCCACACAATTCAACTTGGTAACTAACTGGACTTTAGGAAACTTAGTTAGATTTAATAACAAAAAAATTTTCGCATATCTCTTTTTATGCCATTCTAAATATTGTTGGTTTCTTTTTTTCCTGATTTCCTCTTTACCGTTTTTGGAGAGGGAGCTGTTTTTTTCCCTTGACCTTTCCCAGTGATGTGGATTAATCCTGATCGGTCATTTCCACCTGGAATCATGGGCAGCTGTTGCCAGGTTTCCCAAGGTTAAGCACGGTTCTTTCCAGGGCAGCAGGCCTTTCAGTTGCCCAAAAAGGCCTCTTCAGCAGCCCCTGCTGTTCAGGCCCTCAGGAGAAGCTGGGTCAGAGCTAGTCCTGTTGCCTTGCCAGAATTAGCAGAGCTACACATGCCTGTCAGGTGCCCTATAGACAATGGTTTAACCCGGAGAGGCCATAGGGCATTGTGCACTGAATAGCCAGAGAAAAGGAAAATTAATTGGTGAAAAGGAAAGAACACTAGGAAATATTTGATAATCTTCCTTTCCTCCCAGAATGTGCCTGAGATTGACACTCAAATCAGGGTTTCAGTCTCTTGTTTGGCACAATAGCTCAACCTGCAATTTCTATTACATTAGACTGCAAACCAGTCTATGGGAAGTTAACATTTAATTAAAGTTAAAAGAAGGGGAAATTTTTCTTTGTTTTAATGTTTGAAGATTTTTGTTGTTACTATTCTCCCTCATTCCTGAATTGTATTCTTATCCTGAACCAAATTTATAGCCATGTAATTAATGTTAATCTAAGGTGTTACCTATCAAAAAATTGCTACAATCTTTATAGTTGAGTAAATAAATAAAAACAATTGCATAAGTATTCCCACATTTGTTTCCCAGAAGCAAATGATTTCATTTCATTATCTGTTTTTCTTTGGGCCTCCTGGGATAGAAGTCTCTCAGACAGCTTGTTTGGAGCTTAAATGAGGGTGTCTGAAGCCTAAGTCATCCGGCCACCACTTACTTAGCTTCAGAACCAAATTAAAATGTGAAAGCCAGGATGAGCAAATGCAGCCCATTGCTATGGGAGAGCTTCATAGGATAGGGAATGGTGGCTTTCCAAAGGCGAGCTTACCAGTTTAGCAAAACCACAGCTGCCAGACAGCTCTCCCAGGCAACCAAAGGGTGTATCAGCACCCCTCCCTCCCTGCCTGTCCCTTGACAGGAGTAGTGAATGTAACAGTATAATTGAGCTTCCGAATGTAGCAGGTGGTATTGGTGCCAGACCCTTCCACCCTACCCCCACCCCCGACATCTATGATTTAATAACAGCAGAGCTATTTATTTCTCCAGCATTTGTTCTCCCAAGTCTGAAGCTCAGACTATAAGTGGCAGTGGTGCAGAACTTAGCTGCCTCAGGGCTTCCCCTGGCTCTTTGGATAAAGCTGAGCTGCTAGGGTTCAGGTTGATTGAACAGATTTAGAGAGAGCAAAAGAGTGTGTGTGTGTTTATTTGTCTTTCAGTGATGAAAACAGTAGTGAAGGAGTATTGGGAAGCCATTTTCTAAGAAGCTGATCACCTTATTTTGGGGAATTGGTCCAACACCATCAGCCTGCTGGGTGTTAGGAAAAAACCTTGCGTTTCTGATTAGTTGCTTACCTTACTTTATAGGAAATCCAGAGATTGAAGCAACCTTGAGCAATTATGAGATCTCTCCCTGTATCCAGGCAGAATTATATTTAACCACCCAGACAGACAGCTTCTGTTTATCAAAGCTATCTTTAAGTCAAAATTAAAATCTCTTTACAGAAAAGTATTTGAAGATTATTTTTCTATGACCATAAAAAGTTTGGAAATTATGAAGATTTTTCTACATTTTGTTTTTAATTACAAGAGAAGTAGTTAAAATACCAAATATTATAGAAATGTAAAAGAATAAAGCTTCCATCTTCTCATTCTATTCCTCAGGGTTAGTAATGATTATTAATAATTTGGTGTATACCCTTATAGACCTTTTCAAAGCATATCTGTATATATACATGAAAATATAGGTTCCTTTTTTTTTAAATAAGGTTATTTTTATTTATTTTTAAAAATATTTTATTTATTATTTTTAGAGAGAGGGGAAGGGAGAGAGACATCAGTGTATGGTTGCCCTTCACTTGCCTCCAGCTACAGACCCCACTGGAGATATGACTTGCAACCTGGTCATGTGCCCTGGCTAGGAATCAAACCATTGACCTTTGGGTTCGCAGGCTGGAGCCTTATCCACTGTGCCACCAGCCAGGGCTCGTTTTGTTTTTATAAAAAGGGATCATACTACATGTGTTCTACAATTATTATTTATTTAATTATAGTCCTCACTTAAAGATATATTCATTGATTTTAGAAAGAGAAGAAGGGAGAGAGGGGAAAGAGAGGGAGAAATATTGATGTGAGAGAGAAACATTCATCAGTTGCCTCCCGTATGTGCCTCAACCAGGGATTGAAACCACAACCTTCTACTGTATGGAATGACACTCCGACTACTGAACCACCCAGCCAGGGCTCTATGATTTTTTTTCCTTTTAATCATGTCCAAACCATAGTTCATTTAGGATCTTCTATTATAGATATTCTCCTAAATTTGCCAATTTAAATTTCTTCAAAGAAGATAAGTTAGATTTATCTGAAGTTTGAATTATACAGCCCATTCCTTGCTCCCCGTGATAGCTCTGGGTTTCCCAAGAGAAGAGAGGCCCCTAATCCTGGGCAGTTTCCACTGGCTGGTCAGAAAGATCCTACCTAATCACCATTTTTCCTTCCCTTTCCATTTCCTAGTAGAGATCAATGTCTTGCCCTTTCCCCCTTAGAGATAGGACTTAAAACTTTGGGTCCCTTAGCTTTGGCAGTTATGTTCCACTTGAGAGAAAACATTAAATTAGCATGGCTTCATTATGAACATCAGATATTTGTAGACCACTTACTTATGGCAGTTCTTAAAATTCACTATTTAAAAAAGTAATACAAAGTAATATAAGCCTTGACCGGTGTAACTCAGAGAATTGGTGCTGGCCTGCAAACCCAAAGGTAGCTGGTTCGATTCCCAGCCAGGGCACATAACCAGGTTGCAAGCCAGGTCTGCAGCCAGGTCCATAGCTGGAGGCAGGTGAAAGGCAACCATACATTGATGCTTCTCTTTCTTTCTTCCTCCCTCCCTGCCCTTCTCTCTGAAAATAATGAATAAAAACTTTTTTAATTAAAAAATTACAAAGTAACACAGACTAGTTTTTGTTTTTGTTTTTTTTAAGGTACAAAAGAACACATGATGGAAAGTAAAAAATCCTCTCCTATCTTGTCCCACTGACAAGTTTCTTATTTATCTTGCCACAAATTTTCTAAATTCAAATATACAAATATATTTTTCTTTTGCATAAGTGGGATCCTATGCATACTTCTATAAACTTGCTTTTTTCACTTGGCCTTTTTATATCTAGGTTTTGTTTTATGAAAAATAAATATATATTAATGGTCTTTAAACCATTCAAAAGCACATATAGTAAAAAAAGAAAAAGCCTCCATTCCATTCTGGACTATTTGCCCCATCTGGTGAGGGTTGTATCCGTACAGCAGCACACTTCATGGAAGAAACAAGTGTCCAGGCCCTGACTGGTGTGGCTCAGTTGGCTGAGTGTCATCTCGCAACCAGTTTAATTCCCAGCCAAGGCACATGCCTGGGTTGTGGGTTTGGTCCCTGGCAGTGGTGCCTACAGGAGGCAACTGATAGTACCAGACCATAATGCTGGTAGCCAGACTAAGTTCTGTAAAATCAGTTAAGCTTGACTTCTGGTTGCTTTAGCCACCTCAGCCCATTCTTTTTTTTTTTTTAATTTATACTTTCTTTCTCTTTTTTTTTATTTAATTTTATTGTTGTTGTATTACATCCATCCCCTTTTTACTCCCCTCTGTCCCCTTCCCTGCCCATCCACTCCCCACCAAAGTCAATCCTACTTATTGTCCATGTCCATGGTTCTTCCATACTAGGTTCTTGTCTAAACTGCTCCCCTTCTTTGCCTCTTTGTCCCCCCTCCCCCCAACCCCTTCCCCCTGCCCACTGAAGGCCTATTCACTGTATTCATATATCTGATTCTGTTTTGCTTATTGTTTGTTTTGTTCATTATTGTTCTGTATGGGTGAGGTCATATGGTATTTGTCTTTCACTGACTGGCTTATTTCACTAAGCATAATGCTTTCTAGTTCCATCCATGATGTTGCAAAGGTTAGGAGTTCCTTCTTTCTTTCTGCTGTGTAGTATTCCATTGTGTAAATGTACCAAAGTTTTTTGGTATTTGTTTGTTTTTTTATTTCATTATTTTTTAGAAAGAGGGGAAGGGAGAGCGGCAGAGGAGAGAGACATCAATGTATGGTTGCTTTTCACCTGCCTCCAGCCACAGACCTGACCGGAGACCTGGTCTGCAACCTTGTTATGTGCCCTGGCTGGGAATCGAACCTGTGACCTTTAGGTCCGCAGGCCGGCACCTTATCCACTGTGCTACCATTCAGGGCCATGTACCAAAGTTTTTGATCCAATCATCCACTGATGGGCACTTAGGCTGTTTCCAGCACTTGGCTATTATAAATAGCACTGCTATGAACATAGGGGTACGTAGGTTCTTATGAATTGGTGTTTCAGGATTCTTTGGGTATAGTCCAAGTAGTGGAATTGCTGGATCAAAAGGCAGTTCCATTTTTAGTTTTCTAAGGAAACTCCATACTGTTTTCCATAGTCAGCCCATTCTTTACTTAAAACTGCCTGTGCTAGGCAGGCACTATGCTGAGTTCTGAGGCTAAGAAAAATCCTGGACTTTTGAGCACACACTTGGATTTTAATTTTGGTTTCACAAGTTGGTAGCCATGTGAGCAACTAATCTTGGGCAAATAGCATCTTTGAATCTCTCCGGAAACTATAGAGTCAATGGCACCTTCTTCATTTTTATGCCAGGTGTTTTAGAATAATACCCTGGTGCCTAAGTTAACCTATGTCCAACTGAAAATTCACTCACCATATCTTTTGCTTTTTGTGTCTCCTGCCCTATTAAAAAATGATGAAAGGCAGCCCTGACCAGTGTCCCAGAGAGCCAAGGGTTGCCAGTTCAATTCCTGGTTGGGACACATGCCTGGTTGTGGGTTTGGTTCCCTGTCGGGATGTGTGTATGAGAGGCAGCCGGTCAGTGTTTCTCTTTCTTCCTTCCCCTCTCTCTAAAAAATAAATAAATCTGTCTTTTTAAAGTGATAAAAAGACTTCTCTTATCTCCAGCCATGCAGACCTTATCAACCAAAATAATAATAATATTTCATTCACCCTATTCCCCTTTCATAGCTTTTCTCCCCTAAGTACATGTTCCCTCTCGTCTGCCCACCATACCTGTCAGAAAAGCGCACCCCCACCCCAGTTCCTGAGCTTCCTGGAAAGGGCAGGTAACATGTGGATGGCACTGACCTGCATCAGCGCATTCACCAGAGCAGCAAAGTGCAGGAGTGAAGTAGAGGGGACAGGGGTTCCCAGAGGAGAGACAGGGAAGATTATTTCCATAGATGCAGAGGGGGTTTTATTACCTACGTTGCTACTCCATACCAAGGAGGAAACACTATCCGAAGAAGATTTTTCTGGGTGAGGAAATTCACCCACCATCACCACAACTAGCACAACTGTTCTCCAGCCCGCCCACCCGCCCCTTCACTGCCGTCAAAACAGCAGGAACAAATACCACCCACTCTAATTCTCAGGGAAAAGTCAGGTCTCCTTTTTATCTCTTCAGTTTAACCCAGTTAGGCTTTCTTGGTAACTTGATTTCAAGCAAACCCATTTTCTGGTGCTGCTAGAATACAGAGATGGAGATTTCTCAGACTCACTCCCTTGCTGGCTTTAGGCAGGATGGAAGCAGTCTGCCTGCCCTCCAGCAGGCAGAGCCAATAGTCCAGGCCCAAGTCCAGGTTGCTATTTACAGGGGGCACTCACTACAGGTCACTGACCTGACCACTGAGCAAAATAACCATACTGATGCTTTTAATAGGCTGTCTACCAAAGAAACAATACAAAGCACGCCAACAGTGGGGCACAGTAAGATACTGCTGTCAACCTAGTCAAGTCTGGGTTCAGACCCAGTTCTCCATTACTAGCCATGAGACAGAAAATAGTTTCTTTATTCTGTTAATAAAACCATGGGCCAAGCAACATGGAGGTATAGGTAGACATGCTTCACCTTCTCACTCAGTCATGGAAAGAATAACAAACAGATCTCAAAAACAAGTAACAACCAGAACCATCAGAAAATCAAGCTTTGTGGAAGTCTGACAACTAAGGATTTAAAGAAACCACAGTCATCTAGATGGGTAGGAATGGTGGAGTTGTGGAGACAGGGCAGAGAGGCAGTGTGGCTCAAACAAGTGGCGGCGGCAGCGGTGGAAATGGTCCTGCATTCACGTGTGGTAAAAATCAGGAGGATTACACTGGGAACAAGTGATCCCAGCCTCAGGCCAGACAGCACAGCCCGGGATTCCAGCACTAGGAAGATAAACCCCCATTACCTTTGGCTGTAAGAACCTGTTGGGGTTGGGACGGTGGGAGAAACTGCTGGATTGTCACTGCTTAAAGGGCCCACATGGTCTTAGAACATAACAACTTCCAGCAACTGGAAGGCACCAATTGTATACAGGAAATGGATAAAATGACTGGAAACGGGGTGAGTGCTGGGCAAATCGCCAAAAGATAGACAGTGGCTTTGTCCCCGCTCTGAGCCTTCCATCACATAGCCACAAAACTGTGAAGCAGATGACCCCACCCTGGTAACTACCTAAGCCTCCATCCCACACAATTTACAGGTACTCTACCTAATGCAAACACAGAGGCTACCGAATTGAGAAGATAAATGTGACCCAAATGAGAGAACAGAACAAAACCCCAGAAAAAAGAGAAGTAAATGAAACGGACAGAGCCAACCCAATCAAATGCAGAATTCAAAACACTGGTGATCAGGATGCTCAGAGAACTTACAGAATACAGCAAAAAAGTAAAGGAAGAATGAAGGTTACACAAGGTGAAATGAAAAATACACAGGGAACCAATAGTGAAGGGAAGGAATCTGGGATTCAAATCAATGAAATGGAACATAATTGGAACAGAGAGAGGAAAAAATTCAAAAAAGAAAAAAGAGGCTTAGGAGTCCCTGGGACAACTTTAAACATACCACCATCTGAATCAGGGATGACAGAAGGAGAAAAGGAAGAGCAAGAAATTGAAAACTTCTTCAAAAAAATAATGAAAGAAGACCAATTTGGTGAAGGAAATAAACATACAGGTCCAGTAAAAGCAGAGTCCCTAACAAGTTGGACCCCAAGAGGACCACACCAAGACCCATCATAATTAAAATGCCACAGGTTAAAAATAGAGAATCTTAAAAGCAGCAAGAGAAAAGCAAGTAGAGAGTTACACTAAGAAGTTCCCATAAAACTGTTAGCTGATTTCTCAAAAACTTTGCAGGCAAGCAGGGACTGGCGAGAAGCATTGAAAGTGATGAAGCAAGAACCTAGGTTACACTAGGTACAGCAAAGTTATCATTTAGAATAGAAGGGCAGATAAAGTACTTCCCAGACAAGATAAAGCTAAAGGAGTTCATCATCACCAAGCCATTATTATATGAAATGTTAAAGGGACTTATTTAAGAAAAAAAGATCAAAACTATGAGCATTAAGCCCTGGCTGGTGGCACAGTGAATAAGGTACCCGCCTGCAAACCCAAAGGTCTCTGGTTTGATTCACAGCCCAGGCACATAACCAGGTTGCAAGCCAGGTCTTCTTCAGCCAGGTCCGTAGCTGGAGGCAGGTGAAAGGCAACCATACATTGATGTCTCTCTACCTTTCCCTCTCTCTAAAAGTAATAAAATCTTGGAGGGGGGGAGAAAGAAGCACTCTCAAATGAAAGGGGAGTCTACATTAAATATTAAAAAACAAAAACAAAAACTGAGCATTATAATGACAACAAACACAGCTATCAACAACTAATTCTTAAACAAGTTAAGAAAACAACCAGAGTAAGAACAGAGTCATAGGTGTGGGAATCATTTGGAGGGTTAACAGCTGGGGAGGGGAAAGGGGACAATGGGGGAAATGGTTCCGGGATTAAGTGTAATTGGCAGGAGCAAAATAGACAAAGGGATGTCAAGAATAGTGTAGAAAGCCCTGGCTGGTGGCTCAGTGGATTGGCCCCAGCCTGCGAACCCAGGGCTGGTTCAATTCTCCAGAAAATGGAGAAGCCAAAGAACTTACAAGCACGACCCAAAGACATGAACTAAGCTGGAGGAATTGCTGGAAGGAATGGGGGTACCAGGTGGAGGGAGGCAAATGGGAAAAATGGGGACAACTGTAACAGGATAATCAATAAAAGATATTTAAAAAAAGAAAAAAACATGTACCTTCCAGGATTCCCTTGCTTGAAAGTTTCTTGTGATTTTCTCACACCGGCTAGGATCATCCACTTAAAAAAAAGAAAGAAATGGTTTGTAAAGTAGATGATTATCTAACCACTATGAACTAATACAAAATAACTTTGAAAATAAACTAATTGAAAGATAAAATTTATTTTTTAAAGATTTTATTCATTATTTTCAGAGAGAAGGGCAGGAAGGAATGAAGGGAAACATCAATGTATGGTTGCTTTTCACCTGCCTCCAGCTATGGACCTGGCTGGAGAGCTGGCTTGCAACCTGGTTACGTGCCCTGGCTGGGAATCGGACCAGTGACCTTTGGGTTCTCAGGCCAGTGCCAATCCACTGAGCCACACCAGCCAGCAGGGAAAAATAAAATTTAAATAATAATAAACTGCTGCAGTAAACATCATTGAACACAAATCAGAAAAGGAATAGCCTAAAATAAGACAGCCGAAGGGCGGCTAAGATTGGAGGCCTAAAAGTATTCCAAAATGTCTTGTTTATTTTGCTGGGGACAAGAAACCTTCAGTGAGGCTTCACTCTCAGCTCATTTCTGTGGTCCTAGAATCCAAGGCCGGAGCAAGTGTTCAGGGAAACTTTTAACAGCAATGCTACCTCTTGAGAAAGGGTCATTTCACAAATGAAGGAACTGATGCTCTTTGAGATTAACACCCACCCAGCCCCATCCCTGCCCAAGGTCACTGAGCTGGTCAGTGGCAGAGTTAGAATGGAACTCAGACTAGTCTGACTTGAAAGCCTGAGATTTTTCCACCACAAAACACAGCCTTGGAAACAGAGGATGGCCACGGTGGGGAGACAGACCTGGCGATCTCCAGAATGGAGGGTGGAGAGAGTAGGAAGAGTGGAGGAGAAGGGAGTGAGCCCTGGGCTCTATTCCTCGACAGCCACCTGTTCTCACCCACACTGAGCACACTGACTCCGCCTCTGCCTGGGGGGTGGGGGCTTTTTCCAGCTTTTGTATCTTGAACATTTTTTCCCCTTGCTTTGCTCTTCCCTTCTCTCTCCCCTTGTTCCTTTTGTAGATAATACTCCCACAGGCCTCCCACAACAGCTCCAAACGGCAGCCTCCTGGGTTTCTTGTTGACAGAGGCTTTCAGCTATCTCTGAACAGGGCCCCCCTTGAACTTTCCCCTCCCTGTGACACCCCACGGTGGCTGAATGAGTCAAGAGTTGGAGGGGGTGGGGGCATTACAGTGAGGAAGTCAGTGCTTACTTCCCAGTCTTCCCAGTGCTCTGCTCACTTTTCAAAGTCCAGCCTAGGACCCGGTGGGGGTGCAAATGGGGAGCGTGACACCTCTTAAAAGGTTCCTTCTTCCTGGGAGCAGGATTCCAGGACTCGGAGGACTGGAGGAGCAGAACGCTTCTTCCCTTTCCTCCCAAAGCACCAATTCCTTTTAATACAGGTGCCTGGGCTTTGGCCCTCATTGCGGATGAGGGGTGGGTGGAGCGGTGGACTCTTCTTTCTTTCCGATAGTGGTGACTGCTTGTATCTCCTAGAAGGGTGGGGTGTGCTGACACGCTGGCTCCACAGTTGGGGAGCAAATTGCTGTTTTGGCCCTGGCTGATCCCCTGGGCGCGGGCGGCAGCCACGCTCGCCGGCTAACCGTGGGAGGGAGGAGCGGCGCTGACAGCGCGAGGCTGGGGGCACCGCGCAGCGCGGGAGCGGAGAGGGAACGGCCGCTCTAGCCCAGATCCGCTCACGGGCTTGGACTCCACTTCCCACCCTCTCACCAGAGGGGGAGGGTCTCTGCAGACATCGCGCCCACCCCTGCCAGCTCACCCTCCAGCTCAGAGCCGAGTTCCCCAGTACTGTAGGGGGGTGGGGATTCGAGGCCGGGTTCTACTGACTGCCGGCTCGCCAGGACCCACAAGGTTAGGAAGTTCTTCCCAGAACCTGACACCTACCAATCCCCGGTATTTGCAACCCGACCCTCCAGCGCAGCCTGGGAGCAATAGGGGACAAATAATTAAAATTGCCCCAGCCGGTGTGGCAATTGAACACTGGCCTGCGAACCAATAGGTCGAAGGTTCGATTCCCAGTCAGGGCGCATGCTGGGTTGTGGGCCAGGTCCCCAGTTGGGGGCGCGCAAGAGGCAACCACACATTGATGTTTCTCTCCTCTTTCCCCCTCCCTCTAGAAATAAATAAATAAAATCTTGAAAGAAAGGGAGAAAGAAATGTAGGAACAGGACACACACACACACACTCCACTCCTGAGCACACACGGGGAGCAGCTGAACTTTCCTCCCAGGGCTACCCACCCTCCGATTTCCAGACAGCCGTGGCATCTGCTGGAGATGGCGTGATCCATTTTCCAGGAATCAAGTTGAGGCTGAGAAAGCTTTGCATGCCCAGGAGCTGTGTTCTGACAGCCCCCACCCCTCAAATATCCTTTTCGACTTCCCCTGTACAATCGGAGCCCCAATGAGGGCCCAACCTCCGCCAATTACCCGGCTGTCACCTCCTGTCAGCCCCCTTTCCAATTACGTTTTCCTCGGGGAAGGCATCTTCCACGGGCCCCCCTTCGCCCAGTAGGACCTGCCCTACTGCAGAGACAGACGCCCCTCCCCGCGGGTGCAGAGCCCCGCCAGACCCGGCGCTCGCCCGTAGTTCTCCGAGAGGCGAGGCGGACGGGGCGGCTTGGGGCGGCCACCTCCCCTACCTCCAGCGGGTCCCCAGGGGAGGGTGTTCCCTCGGCGGGTGTCGTGTCCCTTTAAGGAGGCGGCCCAGCCTGGGTGTGCCCGGTCTCCATGGTTACCCCGGTGCAGGCGGCGGGCGCCCGAGGGAGGGAGGGAAGCTGCTGCTTCTCCCCGACAGACGGTGGGAGCTGCGGGGACCCCGCGACCAGCCGAGCCCGTGCGGGAGCCAAACTGCAGCGGAAACGGGAGCTACGGTCGCCGCTGAGGTGAACGGAAGGTACCGAGAGCGCGGCAGGCACAGAGCCTGGAGCCCGGAGTCGTGGGTGGTCGGAGCTCAAGGGGCCGTGTGCCATGCTCCTGGCCCCGACGGCAGGGACGCCCCCTCGCGCGCGGGCGGCCAGCGGGGCCTGCGAGCCCAGGGCGGCCGTAGTCCACCGACAGCTACGCTAGGGGGCCGCGGGGCCCGGCGGGGGGCGGCCGAGCTGGGCGCCCTCCCCAGGCCCTGAGTCCCTGCGCCCCGGAGGGATGGGGCGGGCGGCCACGGCCGCCTAAGATGCCGGCCATGCGGGGACTCCTGGCGCCGCAGAACACCTTTCTGGACACCATCGCCACGCGCTTCGACGGCACGCGTGAGTCTGACCCTCGCCCCGCTGGCTCCTGAACGAGCGTCTCCTGCCAGGGACCCCGCGGGTCCTGCACCCCACATCTCGGCCTGCCGCCCCCCTGCCCTGACCTTCCCTCCAACCCCCGCCGCTCCCGCTTCCCGCTTCCCGATTTTACCTGAGACCGCCATCTCCTTCCAGACACCATTCCCCCAAAGGTTTAGAATCAGCACTGCCCCCCACCCCCACCCAAGGCCAGGCAGAAGGGCTAGAAGTCTGGGTGTTTGGGGCCTGGGATGCGGCCGTTCGCTGGGACGCGAACCCCAACCTAGGCAGGCTTATCCGTCCTATTCCTCAGCCTGACTCGGTCCCACCGACAACCTTTGAACTGACAGGCAGGGTGTGAGACGGGGACTCGGCGCTCTGGGACAGCCAGGAGGTCTTAAAAAACGAAATTAGGAAAGAGGTTTGCAGGTGGAGATAAGAGTAGGCGGGACTCGGGAGCGCTGTTGGGCCAAACTCACCTGACCGCCTAAACCCACCAGCCTAAACCCGGGAAGCCCACTAGCCCCAAAAGGGTAGGTTTGGGGACTCCTGCCAAGACCGGGGAAGTTTGGAGAAGGCAACCAAAGCTTCTGCATTGTGGGTTCCGGAAGCTCTGAGCACAGGGAAAGTCGTAAAAGCCCCCTCTTCTCGCATGCTTGCCCGGTGGGGCTTCCCAGCTCGGCCTCCAGCCCTCTGCAGTCTCTTTCCCGATAGGAAGCCGGTGGGAGCCCATCACTGAGCAACCCCCCCCCACCCCCCACCACCAGCTTCTCCATCTGCTTTGCTGTACGCTTGGCTCCTGCAGCCTGCTGATTCAGCACCCCCACTCCCCAATACTGTTCTGGCTCCAGGCTTGGTGTTCATCTACCATTCTTACACGCCCATTCTTGATCACATTCACTAAATTCCTGAGCCAGGTCACCTAGATGGGGCTCAAACAGAGTGCAGAATGGATGGTGATCTGGACTGTCAGTCCAGGTGGGTCATCGTACAAGGAGCTACACAGCCAAATTGGGTGCCTTGCTGGTGACTGAGCCCGTGGAGGTAGGGGTGGGGCTGAGACTGGCTGACAGCTGGTGGTGCAGTCCTCCTTTGGGCATCCCCAAACCCATCCCTTACCCCAAGCTGTTCAGTACACACTCCAGAGGGCACAGTGCCCACACAGGGCTGCATTCACCAACTTCAGTGTTCATACGTGTGATTCTCGAATACAGTCCTACACACACTGCGAGCAGCAGGGCACTGACACAGGTGACACACACATTCTTGTTCATAAACAGCTCTTGCCCTAACCCTGTCCACAGCCCCAACACACACACACATACACACACACACACACACACACACAATTTCTGTTTCTGGATTTTGTAAAGCCCACCTTTGATGGAAAAAAGGGGTGGTGAACCTTTGGCCTCCTCACCCCCTGCTTTCCTCTGAGAGATGCTCTCTTGCAGACAGTAACTTTGTGCTGGGAAACGCCCAGGTGGCGGGGCTCTTCCCTGTGGTCTACTGCTCTGATGGCTTCTGTGACCTCACGGGTTTCTCCCGGGCTGAAGTCATGCAGCGGGGCTGTGCCTGCTCCTTCCTCTACGGGCCAGACACCAGTGAGCTCGTCCGCCAACAGATCCGAAAGGCCCTGGATGAGCACAAGGAGTTCAAGGCGGAGCTGATCCTTTACCGGAAGAGTGGTGAGGGACCACCTGGCCAGCTCACCTCACCTCTTCAGTTTTCCCCCTACCTGGCACCCACCCCTTTCCATGCTGATCTTCTCCATCTCCCCATCTTATTCCAGCTTCCCACATTCCCACCTCCTCTTCCTCCACCCCACTCCTGGCCCTGGCCCCCCTCTCTTCCATCCTCATGCAGCCTTAACCTCCATTCAGCTTCCCATTTTGGGTTTCCCAGCCCAGCAGGAAAATGTCCCGGTGTCAGTAGAACACATCTGTGAACACACATGTCTGGCAGTCATCTCTGCTGTCCCTTGCTCTCCACCCCCGTGTTCCATCAAGACCTGTCTTAAATGGAGTGGGCTGCCGCTCCCCTCTCAGGATCCTGCTTGTGTCTCGGCCATGGGTGTCAGTGGAGCCTCTGTTGCTTTGGGCAGGATGGAGAATGGAGGCTGAGTCTGTCTTTGTGCCCAGGGCTCCCATTTTGGTGTCTGCTGGACGTGATACCCATCAAGAATGAGAAAGGGGAGGTGGCCCTCTTCCTGGTCTCTCACAAGGACATCAGTGACACCAAGAACCGAGGGGGCCCTGACAAATGGAAGGAGACAGGTAGGTGCTCGTGGGGCCATTGATTTAACTGCTGTGACTTGGGTATTGGGTAGGTACCTCAGGCCTTGGCTTGTGGGTGCCCCCACCCATCTGCACTTGTTGACCCCAACTCTGCTGGCTGAGAGGCCTGTGCGGCTCTGCTCTCCACACACCCAGGTATGGAAAGCTGTTTCCACATAAACTAGTGGCTATCCAGCTGGAGTTTTGAAGTCAACTTTACTAAGAAACTGAAAGCAAAGAAACTCCACTAGTGCCTGTGAAATTCCATTTCCTGACCAGCTAGTGAGGCTGAGCACAGCCCCCCATTCCTGTGCCTCTTCCTCACTCAAACCTGACTAGGGGGCCCTGGCCAAAGCCCTCTTCCCCATCCTTGAAGTCTCACCCCCTCTTGTAACTTCCCAGAGCTGGGGAAGGGCCTTAGCTCACCACGCTGTCATCCCAACCTGCTCCAAGGCCTCTTTGTCACTTGGGGACCCTGGGTCCTTTCCATTCCCAAACTCCCTTCCTCCAGCCCTGGGTCAGCCTTTCCACAATGTAAGTCCTCAGCAGCCCCTGAACCTGGACCCTGGGTTGCTTCTCTGAGCTTCTGCAACTCCGCCTGATGGCCTTCTGATTGCTTGGCACTCCCCCCACCCCTAGGAACCACTCTCCCCTCTGTTCCCAGGCCTTTCCCTATAGAGATGCTCTCCTGCCTTGCCTGGGTCCAAACCTCCTCCTCCTGCAAGCAGATACCAGCAGCAGTGTCTGTAAACACCCCTAGGATGGTCTACATATTGTTGGGGATGCGAAAGATCCTAGGAAATGAGGGATGCCATAGCCCCCAACTCTAAACAGAGTCAATGAACCAGACCTGTCCATGGACCAACCAGTATCCTATACCAAGATCTTCCACCATCATCCTCACGGGCCCCTCTTTTGCAGGTGGTGGCCGGCGCCGATATGGCCGGCGGGGAACCAAAGGCTTCAATGCCAACCGGCGGCGGAGCCGGGCTGTGCTCTACCACCTGTCTGGGCACCTGCAGAAGCAACCCAAGGGCAAACACAAGCTCAATAAGGTGGATTGAGCACTAGGGTGTGTGTCTGGGGGTTGGGACAGGGTAGGGGCAGGCTGAGGGGATGGAGGAGGGAACTGAGCCTACCACAGAGGACCCCATAGTCCTCACTAGTACTTTGGATTGTGAATGAGGGAGGGACTATCATATGCCTGATCCATCAAAGGTGTAGAGAAGAGTTTTAGCCCTGGGGTCAGATGGGCCTTGGCTCAATCCTGGCTCCTCCTGTAAGCTGTCTGTGACCTTAGCTAAGTCACTTGACCCCCCTAATCCTTAGTCATTTGATCTGTAATGTGGGGACTGTAATGCCAGTGTCAGAGGTTGCTTTGAGGATGCAGGAAGGGAAGGAAGGTGCATCCCTGTCCTAAACCCTGTCCAAACTCAGCTTGTACCAATTTCGCATTCTTCCTGTCTGGACCTTCCCTGCCTCGCTCAGAGGGTGTTTGGAGAGAAGCCAAACTTGCCTGAGTACAAAGTAGCTGCCATCCGGAAGTCACCATTCATCCTGCTGCACTGTGGAGCACTAAGGGCCACTTGGGATGGCTTCATCCTGCTCGCCACCCTCTATGTGGCCGTCACCGTGCCCTACAGTGTGTGTGTGAGCACAGCCTGGGAGCCCAGCGCCGCCCGCAGTCCCCCCAGTGTCTGCGACCTGGCAGTGGAGGTCCTCTTCATTCTTGGTAGGTTCCCTTGGTGCCTCCCACCCAACCCCATGCCAGGTACCCCTCAGGCTTCGGTGGGGATGGTCTTCCTGGCTCCATTGCCCCCCAAGTGTCCCCCTTGCCCTCCTGTTTGTGACCTGTGGGCTTTGAAGTTACACGTAGTTTCCAAATGTGTCGCTACCACTAATGAGTTATTATATGACCCTGAGGCATTCATAGCCTTTTCAAGGCCCAGTTTCCTTCTCCATCGAACGGTCATAGCGCTGTTCACCTTTTAGAGTTACTGCAGGTCAAGGGCCCGGGATAGTGTCAAATACTGAGTTGTGCCCAGTAAACAGTGGCTCCTCTTCACCCTGACTCGACTCCCACTCGGCCATTCCACAGACATCGTGCTGAATTTCCGAACCACATTTGTATCCAAGTCGGGCCAGGTGGTGTTTGCCCCCAAATCCATTTGCCTCCACTACGTGACCACCTGGTTCCTGCTGGACGTCATCGCAGCCCTGCCCTTTGACCTGCTACACGCCTTCAAGGTCAACGTGGTCAGTGTGGCTGGACAGGGTGGGTTTTGGGGTGGGACCCTGAGGGCTGGTCTGGGGGTGACCCCCCTCCCTTCCGCCCTCAGTACTTCGGGGCGCACTTGCTGAAAACTGTGCGGCTGCTGCGGCTGCTGCGGCTGCTCCCGAGGCTGGATCGCTACTCGCAGTACAGCGCGGTGGTGCTGACCCTGCTCATGGCCGTGTTTGCCCTGCTCGCCCACTGGGTGGCCTGCGCCTGGTTCTACATCGGCCAGCAGGAGATTGAGAGCAGCGCGTCTGAGCTGCCTGAGATCGGTACTGGAGGCTGGGGTGTGGAGGGGGGCCTTCGGGTGTGACTACTTAAGTGTACGTGTGTGAGGGAAGTATGACAGCATGTGTCTCTGTCAGGGCATGCGTGTGAGCTGGTACAAGGTGTCAGAGATGTGTACAAGTCTGCATGTGTGTGTGTCACAGCAGCACGTGTGCAAGTAGACCTGTGTTTGTGAGAAGAATATGGAGGCCGTGTGTGTGTGTGTGTGTGTGTGCAGGCTTGTGTGTGTGACAGAGCCATCACCTCCCAGTAGGACTGTTCTCCAGCAGCCAAGCATTGTGGAGAAAGCATGGTGGACTCCCTGGAGGAGTCTTATTCACCCATAATGATTTCCTGATGGCCAAACTTTTATCACATTCTTTAAGCTTTTTCCCAGTTGGAGAAGGCTGTGCAGGGAACCAGCCCTCCAAGGTTCCTCTGATGTCTGGCACGTTCCTGTCCCCTCTGAAGCTCATCTCCTACTATCTCAGCTCCCAGCCTTCTTCCCCTCTCTTGTTATCTCCAGGTTGCATCTCTCCTGGCTGCTTCTCATCCCTCCTCCAGCCTAAAACATGGTCTTTTTCTGTATCCCACCAGTGTCTTCACTGTCCTTCATTTCACCTCCATGTTCACAACTCCTCCCTCTCCTTACCTCCCACTCACATCTCACCTCCTGCCATGAGGGCTTCCACCTCCACCTCTCATCCCAAACTTCACCCAGCAGATCACAGTGACCTTCTGGGGCCAAACCCTCATCTCCTTGAAGACCCTGTAGCATCTGACCCTGCCAACCACACTTTCGAAATGTCCTGCCTCCTCCTGCTCTGGCCCCTCTCAGTTCGGAGCTTTCCCCAGCTTGCTCCCACCCTGTCATCTTGTTCTTTGCAGTTCCACCAGTGACAGGACGTGGAACTCAGCTGCCATCCTTTCTGTAACACCAAACCATTCTGTTCCAGCCATTTCTAACTCCTCATACTCACAGCTCCCAAATTCGACACACCAGTTTCCATCCCATGCCCTCCAACCCTCTGGGAACTTCCTGGTAGCTGGCCTTTGGCACCTGTTTCCAGCCGGTGGGCAGGAGACTGGCTGCTCAGGTGGTCTGTCATGCCCACCCACTCCTTGGTGAGACCAAGGTTTGCCTTAGAAACCTGGTCTGATCAGTGCCCAGGGATGAGGAGGCTCCTGTGGATTCTCTCTGCTTCACCAAGCCCACAGAGACTGGCGTGTAGTCCAGAAGGTTCACCTGGGTATTTCCCGAGCACTGAAGTTGCCTCGCACACAAGTTGCTGACGTTCCCGGCAGTGCCAGCTGCCTGGCTCCAGCCCTTCCCAGGGGGAGGCCATGGTAGAGGCTGCTCTGGGCTCAGACTGCCACCCAGTGAACATTAGTCAGAGGGCCAGCAGATGGATAATGGTGACACAAAACCCTGACCCCAAACTGGGCTGACACCAAATTCCTCAGCCAACCCCACCCCACCCCAAACAGGACCAAGACACCCTGGGTCTTGAGTCCATGCGGCTTCTTTGTTCCGGCCATTTCACAGGGGCTAAGAGCTGACATTAGGAACACCTTTGACCCCCAGCAGACTGTCCACCCTGGTGGAGAGCATTGGGATTGCAGGGCAGGGGCTGGCCTATTATTTTGCAGATGCGCATGGCAATTCTTGTTCCGTTGAACCCTAAGTTCCAGGGTGCTTTTGTTCTTCTAAAGACTGGTACTAGTTCACATTTGGGGAGTTTCCAAGTCTTTCAGGTCATCAGCTCCCCCTTCTATTGCCAAAGAAACTACCCCTAACCTGGGTTGGGGTCCCAAATTCCAGCTCTCGCAGGATGTCCATGACAGTGAGTGGCATCTCCTGTCGGCCCTGCTCTGTCTGTAGGAAGCACCTTCCTGTGGCCTCCTTACCTTAGTTCCCCTGTTCTACTGCCCATGGTGTGGACACAGAGTTCCTGCCCCAGGTTCCCATGAGCCCAGTGGAGATGGGCTGGATGTTCAAAAGATTGTGCTAAGTACTGAGGGAGATCACTCAGGGCGATTCACAGTATGGAGGTCACCAGTCTCCAGGACGGCCTCAGCCGGCCTGACCCTCCCCACATGGAAGCCCCAAGTCAAGACAGAGAGGGGAAGCATCCTTGCCACCCTCCCCTGGTCCTGCTTCTTGATCCTCCAGCCCCCTACACCTCCCCTGACAACTGACTTCACTCAGGGGCCCAACTAGTGACTGAAAAGTTTTGCATACTCCCCTGCATTCCCACAGAGCTCCTCAAGTACCAGGAAGGGAAATCCTCACCTTGGCTCAGGCCTCATCACAACCCACCCCTAATTCCTTGGCCCTGAATTTGAATTTGATGCCCCAGCGTGAGCCCCCATTCTAACTAAGTCCAGTTTACCTGTATTTGTCATCTTGAGCTCGTGCCTTTCCCTAGATCAGAAATGACCTCCACTCAGTTTCTTTGTAGCAAAACTCTATCCATCCTCTAAGATTGAGCACAAATGTCCCCTCTTCCAGGAAGCCTTCTAGCCCGTAGCCAGTTGGTTTGTGCCCCATGCTGGGGCATTCGGGCTTTATGTAACTGAGATGTAGCTTCTACCATGCAGTAAGCTCCTGTGGGTCGCCCCAGCTCCTGGCTTCTGTGCATTAAGCCGCTGAGTGAATGAATGGGTAGGTGGGTGAGAGGAGGAGAGTCGGGATTGTGGGGGAGGGTAACAAAAATAAGGTGTTGGGAGAGTATGGAGCAGGGAGGCTAGGATGTGTTGAGGTGGAAGGGGCAGGGTGCATGTGAAGAGGCGGGTCCCACTGCCCCACCTCCTGCCAAAGCCAGCCCAGAGGAAGTGGAGTTGGTGGGGAGACTGTGATCTTTGGCCTCTACCCAGCAGCCTCCGCTGGCCTGTGTCTGCCTGTGTGCTTAGAGCCCCTGTGTGCACACAGGTCTGTAGCCTTTGAGTGTCCTCACCTGTGAGCTTGTCTCCGTATAAGTGTATCCCCTCCCCAGCCTGGACACCAATGTGCAAGCGCCTGTGTAGCTTTGTCTGTCTCCCAACTGTGCGTAGACTTTTTCTGTGTAAGTGATGTGGCCATGCATCTGTGAACGTGTGCTTGTCCTCTTGACTGCACGGAGCATGTGTGTGTAGCCTTGATGATGTGTATGTATGTGCATACCCATGTCGCTGTGCTTGAGAACATGTGTGTGTGTGGTGTGTGTGTGTGTGGTTGGCGGTGTGTGTAGTTGTGGGGAGGGACGAAGCTGAATGAGACAGCTTTTGGAGTAGGCAAGTTCAGTGAAGGAGCAAGAAGAGTCTGGGTGGATAGGGCAGAGTAGGTGGCCTCACCGATCTGGCCCCAAGGACAATTGTCTGGGATTAGTGCCAGCTATGGGGAAGAGGGCACAGTGGTCATGGTTCCATCCTCAGCACCAATACACTCCACCTGGGGAGATGGCAGCCTCAGCGCCGTCGGCATGTGCTTGTCCTGCTGAGGGCTAAGGGACTGGAGAGGGGCCAGCAGACGAGGAAGGTGGCAGGAAGCCATGGGGATAGAGCCGTATCCACACGTCCCCACGCGGGGGTACCGGCAGACCTACCTGCACCCACAGCTGGCAGTGCTGTCCTGCTGACTCAGGCCCATCTGCCCCTCCCAGGCTGGCTGCAGGAGCTGGCCCGCCGACTAGAGACACCCTACTACCTGGTGGGCCGGAGCACGGCTGCAGGGAACAGCTCTGGCCAGAGTGACAACTGTAGCAGCGAGGCCAACAGGACCGGTCTGGAGCTTCTGGGAGGCCCATCACTGCGCAGCGCCTACATCACCTCCCTCTACTTCGCACTCAGCAGCCTCACCAGCGTAGGCTTCGGCAACGTGTCCGCCAACACCGACACGGAGAAGATCTTCTCCATCTGTACCATGCTCATCGGTGGTGAGGCCTGCCACTCTCTGGGACCACTCCCAGGCCTCTCCATCTCTCCCAGGGTCCCAGGGTTCTTCCCACAGGTTTCTCTGCTTTTGGGGGCCCAAGGAACTTGAGGCCAGGGCCAGGAGAGCCCACCCGGCTCCAGGACTCCATGCCACACAGCAGCCCTTGTGCCTTGTGCCTGAGGATGGAGTGGGGTAGAGGGGTTAGGGGAATAGGACAGATGTGTCCAGCATGGTGTCAGGCTGGGCCAGGCCAGTCCTGGAGGTGACCCCCTCTCGCCACCCTCCCCAGCCCTGATGCACGCGGTGGTGTTTGGGAACGTGACGGCCATCATCCAGCGCATGTACGCCCGGCGCTTTCTGTACCACAGCCGCACCCGTGACCTGCGCGACTACATCCGCATCCACCGCATCCCCAAGCCCCTCAAACAGCGCATGCTCGAGTACTTCCAGGCGACCTGGGCCGTAAACAACGGTATCGACACCACGGAGGTGCGCAAGCCTGTGGGGCTGGCCCTTGCAGGCTTTGCTCTCCTCAAGGGCGTGCACGTGGCCTGAACTCCCCAGGAGAGGGCTGGGAGGCAAGGAAGGAGGAATTCTGGCCTCCGCTCTCTCCTGGGGAGACTGCAGGGCGGGACAGAAAACATCCAGGAAGGCTCAGAGGATCCTCTCCACCCTGTTAGTCTGTAGGAGGAAAGCGGGGCTACTCTTGGAGGGGCTAAAGTGTGTAAGAGGAAGGCAGAGATTCCCCTCATTGATCGCGTTCTGCAGGACTGGCTGGGAGTCTCCTCCCTTCCTGCCACCCCAACCCTACCCCTGCTCGCCCCTGCAGCTGCTGCAGAGCCTCCCTGATGAGCTCCGAGCAGACATTGCCATGCACCTGCACAAGGAGGTCCTGCAGCTGCCCCTGTTCGAGGCGGCCAGTCGAGGCTGCCTGCGGTCGCTGTCCCTGGCCCTACGGCCCGCCTTCTGCACGCCCGGCGAGTACCTCATCCACCAAGGTGATGCTCTCCAGGCCCTCTACTTTGTCTGCTCCGGCTCCATGGAGGTGCTCAAGGGTGGCACCGTGCTTGCCATCCTAGGTTTGTGAGGGTGGGAGGGTGGGCACAGGGGCTTGTGGGGGGCAGATGGCCCCATCTGCAGAAAACCCAGAGAGGGGATTCAGGCAAAATGACCTGGAGAGAAACAGCCAGGATGGAGCCAGTATTAACCATGGAGCCCTGGGCAAAGCTTAGAGCAGCCTTGGTGACTTTAAGGTGGGAACAATTTCAAGAATGTTGGAGGCCAGAGTGAGTGGAGGACCAGTCTTTAGACTATGAGGGGACAGCAGGGAGTAGCACTTCCTGTCGAGGAGGAACCGCAAATGCTGAGGATTTAGGTGCTGGAGAGAGTGTTCAGGCAGGGCTGGGAAACGGAGGAATGGAACTTGTCCTTGCAGGACTCCCTGCTACCTCGGGGCCCTGGCTAGGGGAGATGCTACTTTCCCAGGTCAGAAGACAGAGCAAGCCCAGGGCCTTGCGGGGTGAAAGCAGAGCTTAGACTTAACGTGTGTACACCTTTTTTGGCAAAAGAAAGGGGTGAAGATGAAGGCTCCATTCCCTAGACAAGGAAGAAGAAATTGCAGTTATGAAATCAGCATCATGCTACTTCTGACTCCAGATCTCACTGTGGGGCCAGCCCTGTGCAGCCCACACCTTCTTCTCAAGCAAACGTCGAAACCCACTGTGGAGGAACTATTGTTATTCTGTTTTATGGAGACGGAGATGGAGGCCCCCAGAGGTTAATGAATTGGCAGGCTAGGGTTAGAGCTAGCCTGCCCAACTTTAAACCTCAGGCTTCCTACACGGTGCTCCTGGTGCACTGCTTGCTCTGGGGAGACTGCACCCAAGAAAGGGCTATGTTTCAGGCTGCCCGGACGTGAGCACATTGGAGCATCTAGGAAACACAAGGCTGCATGGCACCTGGGCTGCAGGAGGCTGTCGGCACAATAGCAGGAGCGCTGTGGTCGTCTTGGCTAGTCAAGGGCCTTGCCCACAGGACAAGATAGGATGAAAGGAGGTGGCACTCCAACCACAGCTGGATCCTTACGCAGCCAAGCAATTGTAGACCCACTGTGGGGACAGGTGGTGCCTGGAGCAGCTGAGGAGTGTCACTAGTCTGGAGAACCAGGAGGACCAGCAGCTACTGTGTGTCCATCCTCTGTCCCCTGAGGAGGAGCATGTTCTGACAGGAAACTGGAGAAAGAAATACCATCAGGGGGTCTTAAAATGGAGAGAGGAGAGAGGCTGCTATACCCTTCACCTTGTGTCATTTGTGAGTTTGGCTTCTGGGCCAGATGCAGTTTGTGCCAGAACTTAGAGTAAAAGAGTTCATAGCCACTCACGTGTATCTGCCCATCCTTGTGACCTTACGGAGAACTGGAGGGTTTCAGAAGGCCAAAAAGACAGATTTTTGACAAATGCAGACTGGTCACCCCAAAGTAAGATTGTCGAGTGGATTATTGAACAGATGGCTTCAGCTTGGAGCAAGGAAGCAGCGTGGCTGGGAGCTGGCGTGAGTCCTGCAAGAGCCTGTCTTCACGGATGCTGGGCACCGGGTCTGAGTGCTCTCGTTCAGAATTCAGATGGAACCTCAAGGATGGCCACACCCTGCACACCCTCTGCCTCCAGAATGTCCCCAGCACTGGGACTTACGTCACCTTTGACCTTTGCTTTCCATATGTTGTGAATGAACCATTTCCTCTGTTGACTTGGCAGCTCTGGGTGCCCCAAGAATGCCTGGTCCCCCATGACCTGGTTTTCTGCTTTGTCTTCGTTCCAACTCTGACCTGCTTCCTTAGTCGAACGTCCTCTCCTGCCTGCTCTCGGCAGCCAAGGCTCCCTGTGCATCTTGCAGTGTGGATTCTGGTCCCTCCCTCTGTGTACGAACTGACAGCTGAGCGTGTGCAAACTCAGTTGTGGAGGAGGAAGAAGGCAAGGCGAAGAGAGGTGGGTGGGGCGATGGTGTCAGGAGCGTATCTTACCGGGCTCCGAGAGCTGAGCTGGAGGTGCTGGCTCTGAAGCCAGCCTGGAGGATGGTCTCTGGTTGCCAAGAACAGCGGCACAGAACTTTGTCCTTGGTCCTGCCCTGTTTCTTGCTTTTATCTCACTTCCTGGATGAAGACAAGAAATACATACTCACCCTATTTCCAGATGACACTCATGAGGAACAGGAGCTCATTCATTAGATGATCACATTGAGATCCAAACAGCTCTCAGAAGGAAGCAGAAGGATGGCCTGGAACCAAGAAAGAGATGTAACAGTGATGCATTCTACTCTTAAGTTTGCGCAAAAATTCATGAACATTTCGAGTTCTGTGGGCAGCATGAGGCAGCTCACGGCGGAGGTGGCAGTGATCCACCTTCTTCCCTAAGCATAAAGAAATACTTTAGAATCGTCCGAACTGTCTGGCCGTGGGTCGAGCTGGCTTGTGAAGGCAGTGAGTCTCTGCCTAGTCCCCAGTAGCACACCATCCCTGTTGGAAGGATCTGCAGGGGACTCTTGTTGGCAGGAGAGGGACAGAAATGAACTTTGATTGATGACTTATGTGCCAGGCACTTTATCTCCACTTAATCCCCACCACATCCCTGATCAGAGACACCACGTATCATTGATTCTAAGACACACATTACACCCCTCCCCCCTCCCCCAACCCCCCCATTTAACCTTCTGAGGTTGGCTGGGATGCAGAGTTACAATCACTGTCAGCCAGGTGGCAGTCTCAACTGGGTAGTGGGAAAACCCTCCATTGACACTTGCTGGTAAGATCAAGAACGCACCACAGCCTCAGTTCAATACAGGATCCATCTATTTGTAGAGACAAGGCACCAGGGCTCCAAGTAGGTGGCCCCCTGACATTTTCATGGTGCCAACAGGACACTCTCCTGCTGGTGCCACACATTGTTTCTGTGTAAACTACACCCAAATCACCTGTGAGGCTGGAAAACCGTCAGTGTGGGTCTCCCCTAGGTGCTGTCGTTCTGGAGGTAGGGGTGGGGCCTGGGAGTCTGATTGGTTTAAGTTTCCCGGAGGATGCTGATTCCCAGATGTGCTGGGAGTCACTGGGATTGGTGGCTGCTTGGTGGTCTCAGAGGTAAAATGTGGCCTTGATCCCCAATGTGCTGGAGTGCTTGGGTCACAGTGCTCTGCCAGGGCCCAGGCCCCCCTGCTCCTCTGGCCTGGCCCTCAGGCTCCACAGTTGGGGTTCAGCTGGAAAGCCCTTCAGCCATGAGGAAAATTCAGCAGCCTCCACTTGACTCCCCCCTGTAGTGGCTGAGGGGCAGGCTCACTGACCTCTGCTTTCCTCCACCCAGGGAAGGGTGATCTGATCGGCTGTGAACTGCCCCGGCGTGAGCAGGTGGTCAAGGCCAATGCCGATGTGAAAGGGCTGACATACTGTGTCCTGCAGTGTCTGCAGCTGTCTGGGCTGCACGAAAGCCTGGCACTGTACCCTGAGTTTGCCCCACGCTTTAGCCGGGGCCTCCGAGGGGAGCTTAGCTACAACCTGGGTGCTGGTGGAGGCCCTGCAGAGGTGAGGGCACTGGATATATGAATGAGGGAAGCTGGGGTACCAGGGAGCCTGGTGAGGTGGGCAGAGGCTGGGGTTGGTGGAGGTGCTATGTAAGCCCATGTCCTGCATGAACACGTCCTGCGCATGGTAGAGGGTCTACATTCTCCCTGCCCCCCACACCTGCACTTAGAGTGCAGCCCATCCGGCTACCTCTGAAGAAAGTCCTGTATCTGCCCTGCTTGTTCCCAGTGAAGAAGAACTGCTCTAAGGGGTTTTTGAATATTCCTGGCTTGTGTCACCAGTTTCCAATCAGTTTTTGGTACTGTGTTCTCTTGGATAGTTCACTTGGCTAGGATTTTGAGGAGCACCAAATGCCTCTAGGGCTTGGTAGCCTTGTGGTGGCTGCAGGAAAGCGGCCTTCCCTCCACCCCACCCCCCACCCCCAGCTGAGCCTCTTTCTCAACAGGGTGGGGTACACTGGGCATCCTGCTGATCGGAATGGCTCCTCTTTTCTAGGGAGATGAGGCCAGGGTGGGGGAGGCGAAGAGAGCATAGTAAGGGCTTATCTATGCCAGTTTCCTGTCCCCCACTGTCCCCAGGCGGACACCAGCTCCCTGAGTGGCGACAACACCCTCATGTCCACGCTGGAGGAGAAGGAGACAGATGGAGAGCAGGGCCCTGCCGCCTCACCAGCCACAGCTGATGAGCCCTCCAGCCCCCTGCTGTCCCCAGGCTGCACCTCCTCATCTTCTGCTGCCAAGCTGCTATCCCCGCGTCAAACTGCACCCCGGTCCCGTCTTGGTGGCAAAGGGCGGACCGGCAGGGCAGGAGCTTTGCAGTCTGAGGCTGGCTCTGTTCACCCTCGGAGCTTAGAGGGGCTGCGGCTGCCAGCTGTGCCATGGAATGTGCCCCCGGATCTGAGCCCCAGGTGAGCAGGCCCTGGGCCACTACACTTTGGTGGAGATGGTGATAAGGCTGGGGCCCCCAGCCAGTCATATCCCTGCCCTGGATGCCCATCCTTCTATCCTAATCCCTCTCAGCTTCCTCCAGGAAGCCTTCCCTGACTTCACTTCCCTGCTGCCGCCCCCCATCATTCAGAACTGAGCTCAGAACGCTTGCTGTTTCACATCTCTCAAGTTTGGATCCCCAGCGAAACTGCAGTCTCTTAGGGGAAGGGACCTCTCATGTCACCTTTCTCTTGGGGTCCTAAGCCCCCTACCTAGCCCAGCTCCAGGATCCTGCAGCTTCTGTATGAGGACACTGGGACATCTTGTCCTGGAAAACACCCTAGTGGCTATCCGTTGATTTCCTGTTCTGGTGCCTGTGTCCACAGGGTAGTAGATGGCATTGAGGATGGCTGTGGCTCCGACCTGCCCAAATTCTCTTTTCGCATGGGGCAGTCTGGCCCTGAGTGCAGCAGCAGCCCCTCCCCTGGACCAGGTATTGGGGCTGGTGCCTGGGGGGAAGGGTTATCCCTGTCCCTTTGCTTCAAGAACCTCTGAGAAACCAACAGTACCCTGACATTGTCTGGAATCCTTCTTGCCCTCACCCACCAGGTGCATGGTGTGGGCAGGGAGTTTGGTGTTGGAGGGTAGCTGGGAACAGGGTTTGGATCTCTGCTGTCTGCTCTCTAGCAGTGTGACATTGGTTCTCACCCCAGCTCCCAGACTATAAAATAATTGTTGGGCATGTTAAAGAAGATAAGGTTGAAAACACCCTTGGCACATAGTTTGGCTCGCTGGGAGGACAGAGAACTGTAGAAGCGGAGTTGAAAGTGGCCCCCGCCAGGCCAGGCAGCCCTGGGAATGGACCAGGTAACGAGCTCCCAGGCGTGTCCATGTCCCTGGAGGACTGAACAGGAGACAGGCCCAGAAAGCAACTCCCTGAGGGGAAAAGCGTGGGGCAGTGTGCCTAGGACCCCCTGGCAATTTGAGCAGAATTTTCAGCAACTTGGGCAAGGCTGGAGTGGCCCGTCTGCTGGGTCAATGTAGTCTGCGCTAACTGGGGCCGAAGCCTGGCCCCCTCGCTGTCTCCTTTTATCAGTCCTGCTTAGTAACCTCATCCTGTGGTCCACAGAGAACAGCCTGCTTACTGTCCCCCTTGGACCCAGTGAGGCGAGTAACGCAGACATGCTGGACAAGCTGCGGCAGGCGGTGGGTGAGGTGTAAAGTGGAGGCAGGGTGGGGAGAGGGGCCCTGCTGTTGTGTAAGGTCCTGACTCCACTGTGACCAAACCCTCCTCCCTCCCTGCAGGTGATGGAGTTGTCTGAGCAAGTGCTGCAGATGCGGGAGGGACTTCAGTCCCTGCGTCAGGCTGTGCAGCTCATGGTGGCACCCCATGGGGAGGGCCGGTGCCCTCAGGCATCAGGAGAGGGGCCATGCCCAGCCAGCACCTCTGGACTCTTGCAGCCGCTGTGTGTGGACACTGGGGCATCTTCCTACAGTCTGCAGCCCCCAGCTGGTTCCGTCTTGAGTGGGACCTGGCCCCACCCTCGTCCAGGGCCCCCTCCCCTTGTGGCAGCCTGGCCCTGGGGTCCCCCAGCATCTCAGAGCTCTCCCTGGCCTCGTGGGACAGCATTTTGGACCTCCACCTCTGACTCAGAGCCACCAGGCTCAGGAGAACTCTGTCCTGAGCCTAGCACCCCTGGCTCACAGTCACCTGAAGAAGGGGCTAGGACTGGGCCCTTGGAGTCTGGGAACCAGGCTGAGGCTGCCAGCACTGGAGAACCCCCACCAGGGTCAGGGGGCCTGGCCTTGCCCTGGGAACCCCATAGCCTGGAGATGGTGCTCATTGGCTGCCATGGCTCTGGCACGGTTCAGTGGACCCAGGAAGAAGGCACAGGAGTCTGACTGCCAGCACTAGAATTCTTGCCAGACATGCTGCCATCTGCTGCTCTGCCCAACCTTGGGGTACAGGAAGGGCGGTATCCACCCCAGGGACTCCGGGCTGCCTGTGTGCTCAGGACAGGGAGCCTGAGAGCCAAGGAAGGCCTCACCCTGGCTCTCATGGAGGGTAGGCTGGTGCCTCAGGGGCTGGCCCCAGGCTAGTAATCCTGTGGTCCTATTTTTGGGTCCCCTCCTCAACCTGCTTCTCTGATCTTATCTCCCTCTGCAGGGTAGGGGACAGAGGCCAAAGGCCAAGGAGGGGTTCTGACATCCCCTGCATGTGCCCCAGCCTCACCTGTCCCTACATTTTTTATATTAAAATGTAATAATAAAAGAAGCTACTTTGGAACTCAGTGCTTTTTATTTACAAAAGAAAAATAACAAAGGACAAGTCTGAAGCTAATCAGCTGGAGACAGGGATGAAGGTAGGATGAAGGGGGAGAGGGGAGAGTGGTCTGCAGAGAGAAGGGGGGGTGGCTCTGGCTCTAAGGAAGCTGTAGGGTCCCAGCCTCTAGGGACTCCCAGAGGGCCACCCCCCCCCTCCCCCCGAGGCTCAGATCAATGGGCCGTCAGCTGGGTCTGCTGCTGCCTGGTCGTTTTTTTTCCAGGAACCTGACCTCCCAGCTCCAGGGAGCTGGAATGGCAGGGGAAACTGAGCCAGAAGAGCCCATGGGTCCTGCCACCACTCCTCACTGTGGTGTGATCTTGGCAGCCTCGGCCCGGATAAGGGCAATGAGGTCCTGATTGATGAGGAAGACGAATCGCAGGCTGGCAATCTGTGGGCAGGAGAGAAGGGTGGCTGAGGACAGAGGTGGGACTGGGAGCCAGGCCAACATACTGGCTTACTACACCCCAGGCAGGTCTCACTTGGGCTCTCCACCTCCCTTTCAGCTCACCTCCACCACGGAGTTGTTACTGAGGCGCCATTTGGAGCCACACAGCACAGGCCGTCCATCAATATAGATGGGCCGCCGACCCTCATTGGCAATAAAAAAATCACCGTTGTTTTTCAGCTTGATGACACCTATGGAAATAAGAGATGAAGAAGAGGATGATAGGGTGGGGGAAGGCCAGAAAAGAGCCCAAAGTCCCCATGTACCCTCTCTGCTTCCTGGGGATAGGCTAGAGAGCACCCAGGACTCAAGTTAGAGATTCCGAGGTGCCAGCTCATCTGAGAGAGTTCCCACAGAGACCAAGCCCTAGGGCTGGAGAGGGCAGGAGAAGCCAGGACAGACATGCTTCCTGCTGGTACCTTGCTTCCGGGAGATCTTCCAGGCTGGGCCCTCCAGAGACAGGTCCACATCAATCTGGTTATCCTTGGTTGCCCTCCCCAAGGTAATCTGGGGAAATGGGGCACGTGAGGGCTGGCAGCAGAGGACTGGGGGAGGGGTCCACGTAGGCCAGGGAAAGATGTGAAATCAGGGGCCCGACATAGAAAGGGCAGCGAGGGCAAGACTGATGGAGGAGGGAAATTGAGAAAAGGGGAACAGGAATGGGACAGGGCTGGGCCTGCCTCACCTCTCTTGAGCGCATCAGGTATCGCACCATGCGGCCCCGCAGCACTGCCAGCGTCTGGTTATCGAAGTCTGGAGAGCTCATGCCTGGGGAGGAGCAGCTCATGTCAGGGAGCCCGCCCTTCAGGGCTACAAGGCGGAGGCAGGGCGCCAGGGCGCCAGGGCGAGGTGTGCTCAGGGAAAGGAGTCAGGGCAGGAAGGAGGGTGTACAAGGGCCCCTCCTGGACTGCTGGCCTCCTCACCTGTGATGCTATCTACTAACACCTGCCACTTATGCAGTTCCTGCTCCAGCTGCCGAATTTCTCGCTTCTGACGCCGGTCAGCCACTGTCAGCTCTGGGATGAGGTGCGGTAGTAAGAAGGGACATTCTAGAGTCACCAGCACCTTGTACTGGTCCTCTCCATTGTGGCAGGAGCTTCCACCCTTTCACTGTCCCCACCAGGGCAACTCACCATGTTCCAGGACCTCATCTCGCATGTCCCTGGGAGGTGAGAAGAAAAGGATGAATGAGGTTCCTCCTCCTCATCACCACCTGCCATCACCATCAGGCGCTCCACCACGCATTAGGACCTCCCTCTTCTCTGGCCTCGCCTAGCCTCCTTCCCAGGGGTGAGGGTAGAGTAAGGTACTCAGTGGGCACAGGGTAGGTTCCATAGGAAGACCAGGTGCTAACAGCTATAACTGGAACTGGGCTGAATTCTGTTCTCTGCCCCAAAAGAGGTAAGGCCCACAGGGGCACTCGGCTCTCTGCATCCTGCTTGTGGCCCCAGCCACTCACTTGAGCTTACTGTCATCAATCAGGTCCTCTGCATCGGAGAAGTTCAGCACTTGGTCCCCTTTGGGCAGTGGCTGCACTGAACAAAGGACAAAGGAAGGGTCAGCACTGATGCTCCTGCTCAACCTTAAGCTGCTGAGCAGACCAGTGAACTAAGGGGACACACTGTAAAGACAGCCTGTGGGATCAGCTTCATGCTGAAATGAACAGAGATTAATCCAACACAGGTGACGGTGCGCATACCAGATTAGGCTGCACACTAACTTGGCACAAAGCATGCTTGGGGTTAATGGGGAATTAAGGCTGAATTTTGGTGTTTACTTTTCAGTGTGCAAACGGCTCTCACACAGCCTAGGGAAGGCACTGCCATTAGCTCCATTTTATAGACAAGGAAAGACACAGGTGGAAGATTCAGTTATGTGACTCTAGTTTAGGACAGAGCCAAGACTTAAGCCCTGCTTTCCTGATTCCAGATCCAGAAACCAGAAGCATCACATGCTCCTGAATATTTTCTGCTGCACTCAGGGAGGGGCTGAGAGGCACATGCTCACTTAGAAAGGATGTGCTACAGGGAGCTACTCCTACTTAACCGGTGTTTTTCAAATGATGGGTAAGAACGTGTTCATGGGTCATGAAATTAGTTCAATTTTTTCCGAAAATGAGAGATAGGATAATTAATACCAGAGCCCGTTTGATATGTTCAGAATAAATACTGTTTCATGAAAGTTTTTCAGTTCTTTTTCTGGTCAAAATGTAAAGGGGGCCTTGGCTGGTGGCTCAGTGGACAAATCACCAGCCTGCGAACCCTAAGGTCGCTGGTTCGATTCCCCAGCCAGGGCACATAACCAGGTCTCCAGCCAGGTCTCCAGCCAGGTCCATCGCTAGAGACAGTTGAAAGGCAACCAACACTGATGCTTCTCTCCCTTTCTTTTTTTAAGAAGAAAAAAAAAAAAAAAACCCAAACAAACAAAAAAGTAAAAGGGATTGGGACCTCCAAAATCTGAGCCCTTCCGCCTTAAGGCTGGCTGTTCCCATGACTGCAAATGTCTGCTCAGCAGCAGCTCCCACTAGTGGCTGTGACGCTGTTGGGTAAGGAGCCTGACAATACCAGGGTATCCTCACTGCTGGGCAAATGTTCCCTCCATCACCATGACTGCCTTCTTAGGTCTGGCTGTGTGGAGAGATGGGTGTGGGGTGGGCAATGCACACTCCCTCTTCCTAGGGACTCCTGGCTCTAAATAGCAAGGAGAAATCCAACACCAACATAAGAAGACTTTTGGATAGAAAAATTAAAACTTGAAGTTGACAAATAAGTTTACACAAAATACCTTTCCAAACAGTGACAGAGGAGCTAGCTAGAGCACTAAAAATAAACTTTATCCTGTGTCCATTCTATGGGAATTCAGTGATATTTGAGCCTGAGAAAGTAGCAGAGATGCGAAAGCTGCAGGAATAACGTAGGCTCTCTGCTGGGCACTGAATTCAGAGATCCCAAGGAAAGAGCTAGCAGGCCCCCCCTGCAAAGATCTCCTGAAATCCTCTTGAAGGAATATCTTTAAACAGCCAGAGCTATAAGACCTCCAGATACAAGGCCCAGGCTTCCTTTCCATGACAATGGGTACTCAATGTAGAAAGCAACCAGCAAGAATGTTTAGGGAGGAAGAGCAGCGTGTGCTGTATTGTGAAATCATAGTCTGACCTTGAAGCCCAAATCCAACTGAAATGTTTCCCACAATTTAATCAGGCTGCTCTCCTGATCTGTCTCTGGGAGAGGGAGAAATTTGCTGGTTGAGGGAAGAGATGAAGCAGGGAGCATGTGGGCCTTGGGGAAGGAGAAGGACAACTGGGCTGGGTGTGAAGTTCTAGTGGGGTTTCTGAATGACCCAAGGCAGCCTGACAGCACTGACTACTGGTGCTGAGAAGCAGTGAGAGGAACATGAAGAGAGGGGAAGGGCAGGAAGGCTGAGAAAACTCATCATCTCTTGGGAGGAAAACAGGGAAGGGTGAGCAGTGAGGGGGTGTTCACATTTTGCTCATGAAGCATATTACATATTATTTATGTAATTATAAAAGTAAAAAACAAAAAACCAGAAGTGAAAGATAATTCTGTCATTTAGACATTTTGCCCAAGAGTCCAGGCAATTTGGCTACTCTTACCATGAAGCGGAAGACCATTCCAGCTGCTTTCCCTCCCCCTAGGAGGAAGCGGTTTCTGCTGCAAAGAGAGGTGAACCACATACTAGGGGCCACTGAGGGATTTACTGCAGGGCACTCAAGGGCAGCTGTGCCCGGAACAAGTCAACGCACACACGCGCACACACGCGCTCTGCCAGCTCCTGGGGGCAGCTACCTGTCTGGTCCTCCAGCAGGTAATATTGCTTCATGAGCTGCCAGTGCGCCTGTAGAGCCTTGGCTGTGCGGGCCAGGTAGAAGGCATCGGGGTGTCTGTGCAGCAGGTCCTGGAAGGTCTCCAAGGTGGGCTGGCTGGTCTAGAGGGCAAGAACCATGCTCTAAGCACCTGGGTTTTTTCACAGTTGCTTCTACCTTACCAACCCCACCCTCAGGAGCGGAAGTGACAGTTCTGGCTGCCCAGGAAGCCAGGTTTGGTTCTTCCTGAGTACCTGTCCGCAAGAGTATATGTATCTGCACAGGCATGTTTCCAGGCAGCGGGATCTCCCCATCTCAGTTTTCCAGGCAGTCCAGCTCCCATCCTGCCCAGCCCCTTCACCACCCTCACTAGCCCTCATCCTTACTGATCCAACTTTGCTCAGCAGCTGTTCCTCAGCCTTGCTAAACAGGGCTTTGCTCTGGATGGCGGCGATGGCCTCCGGGTGCAGCTGCCTCATGGCCTGACAGGCCAGCCTGGACAGAGAGGAGATAAGGTCAGGACAGGATGGGGGGCAGGGTGTCAGGCAATCCGAGATTCCTATTTCCCCCGAAGCCTTCAGGTCGTTGAGATGCAGGAAGAGGCCTGGCCTTCACTAGGGAGATCCCAAGGCTTAGCATGGCACATGTGGCCACATGGATTTGTCCAAAGCATGAACATGCAACTTAGGAAACAAGTCTCTGTGTTCAATCCCATGAAGAGACTCAAAGGCACAGCCCTCTTAAGGCCAGTCCCGAGCGAGATCCTGAGTCCAGCTAAGGCTCTCTCCCCAGGACCTTTGTCTTTCTTGGCTAAAGCTGCCACCCACTAGCCACCCCCCAGCACCCCCTCTTTCCCATGCTTAGCCCTGCCTGTTTCCTCATGTGTCAGGGCCATGGCTAAGGCTTAAGTGATGCCAGGGGCTGTGGAGTAGAAGATAGGTGTTAAGCATCCAACCAAACTTGGATGATGTTAAATGAATTGACTGAGGAGGAAGAGTGTGTAGTATATATGTGCATGGGTTTATTTGGAACTTAGGCTGCTGGAGCTGGAAGGAATTGTGGGAAGTTTGCGAGGAAAGGTTGGGAGCTGACATGCTCCAAACCACAGTGCACACAGTGGTGGAACCATGGCTCCTGTCACTCATTTGCGTATTTTCTTCTATGCTATTTTCTTGGCTTCCAGATCCCCTTGCTTCTGGTGTCAAGCCAGAGCTAGCACGGTCAGCAGCAGGAAGACGCTTCCCTAGGAAGCCTAGCTTCCTTGGTATCACACCAGATGATGCAAGGACCCAAGAGCCCTGCTTCTAAGGCCACCTCCTTGGGCTCTTATACAAGCCTCATTGTTCTAGAGGTCAAATTCTGATCCCCCGGTACTTCACTACTGGAGCCAGTCCCACTCACTTGGAGATGACAGGATCATACAGCAGGGCGTACCAGCGCTCCTGGACTTCCCGAAGGGTGAAGCGGCAGCTGAACTTCACGCCCAGGTGGACGGATGTCAGGTCATTGGTCTGCAAGGCCCCAGAGTGGTTTGCTTCAGCCTTAGTGCTAGAAAGAACCCTTTCCTTGCCACCACTGCTGGGCTAGCTGAGGGACAATTGAAAACTGGAAGCAATACCTGCAACACAGCATTGATGAGCAAGAGGTCATCTGCAGGCTTCCAGCGACCCAGATCCTTGGTCACCTGAAGTGGCTGTTTACTCTTCTTCACACGCTTGGTGAGTCCGGGAGTAGGGGCTGGGCTAGGTGGCACAGGAGTGCTGGGCGCCTTGGATACCTGACAGGGGACAGGAACACAGTGAGCTCAAAGCTGGCATCAAGGCAGCTAGGTCTTCAGGCCTAGAGCTGCACATATTGTGCGACAGCCCCAGCCCCATTCAACAATAAGCAGCACAGGCTGGAAACAGCTTTCCAACACCCGCCCCCACCAGAGCACTTCTACACAGTTCTTGATCATATGGGGCCTTCTCTTTGCTGGTGGCACCCCCCAACCCCAGAGTGAAGGGTGGATGGAGAGGATACCAGGAAAACACTCTTGCTGGTACAGTGTCTGGGGCCAGAGCAATGCCACCTGGGGGTTATTTTTACACCCAGCAATGCTGGGAACAGGCTGTCTGCTCCCAGAATAGATGCAAGCTCCATGCCTCCCACACAGAATGTGATACAGGATGCACTGAAGAGTGGGTAGTGGAGCAAGAAAGAGGGAGTAGGGAGAGATAGGCTCTCAGGAAGGAGGCATCTGAGGTTGGGGCTGGGGCAGTTTGGTCCTCTCATAGCATCCTCCGAAGGGCTCTGGACCCCGTCTCTCCTCTCCCACCCCTTCTCCCAACCCCTCACCTTCTTCTTCTCACTAGAGGAGGGTTCACTCCCGGAACAGCGGCCTGGTTCCACCCCACTGGCCCCCTTAGCCCGGGTAGAGGACTTAGCCAGGCTGCTCTCCACCAGCTCATCATCAAACTTCTTCCTCTTGATAAACCTGTAGAGAGTCACACACCATAAGCGATCCCTGCCCTCTTAAGCACCCACTTACACACAACGGGCCTCCAGAACAGAGCAGGTTCCCAGCTGGGTACTAACAGCTCCTGCTCAGGGGATGGGCATGAAACTGCTATGCCTCACTCCTCTGAGGCAAAAGGATATTGCATCACAAAGACTCCACGCCAAAGACCAAAGATCTCCCTCCCTTGTCCTCAGTCAGGGATTTAACAAGGAAATGAAAACCACAAGGTTCTGCCAACCCTTAAGCCCCTAAAGATCTGAGATAGTTGCCCCAATAAGGGCGAAGGCATGCAGTGCCTAATGCCCGGCTCAGTCCCTGGACCCCAAAACTCTTACTACCTGGAGGAGCTTCTGCGTTTAGGGATGGTGCCTAAGGTCTGTGAGGAGGCCCGCTTCTGCCCTGCCAGCGACTCCTCATCCTCTGAGCGGCTGGCAGCACCTGATGCCATCAGAGATGAATCTAGCAGCCCCTGAGAATCTAGAAAAAGAGAAGTAGTGAACTCAGGCCTCCTAATGCCTAGCACAGCCCTGAACCTCTGCTCATAGGTCTCCTTCTCAGCCCTTCCCTTCTTCTGCCAGCCCTCTCAGCCCCTCCCCTACTTCCTTGACACTTGAGGTTTTAAGGTGGGAATCCCTTGGCCATCCTGATCCCATCTGGGCTCAGACCTGGCCCAAACCTTTCACCCTGGGCAGCTCTCCTGGTGCCACATGTATGTTGTGTAGCACATGGTGCTCAGGTCAGACGTGATGCTGACACACCAGGCTTTGGCATCAAAATGCAGCCAAGCCAAAGTGTGGCAGCTCAACAGTAAGTCAGTCAATTGTGGCCTCTGCCAAGAGGTAGGTGGGTGGCGCTGGCCCAGGGGGAGGTGATAATGCCCAGCCAGGACCGAAAGACACATCTGTTAGGCACAGGGTGGAATCAGCATATACTTGGTGCCCAAGCGTTTGGGGAGCTAGCCTGGTGTCATACTACCTTTGTCCATCCTTTTACAGTCCCAAAGCCACTGGTTCCAAACCACAGGGCTAGAAGGACAGGTCCCACAGGCTCATCCAAGGATTCTGACCAGATGAGCTTAGAGGCTGAGAGGAGATTCTGCGAAGGAGAAATGAAGTTCCCTGGGGCTCAGGATTCCAACTGGCCACCCTCCCCTCCTTATATTGCAACATGTCCCCCAGGATCCCATCAGCTAGGGAAGACAGAAGAAAAAAGACACAAGCCTCTATGACCCTGATAAATCAGTAGTAGCCTTTTTAAGGCCACTGACATCTTTGAGGATATGATAAAAGATATGGGCTCCATAAAAATGTACAAACACATGCTATTTGGGGAGTTTGCACACCCCACTAATTCTACTCATAGTCCCTAGGTTAATGGTCTTGATATAAACTAGCAGGAAATAAGGGATTCTTGGCTTCTTCCTCCCATCAGCTGGTCACTCAGCTCAGCAGCACCAACCTTGTCCCTCCCAGGCCAAAGGTAAAAGTAAATAATCCCAACCAGTTTCTCTCTCTTTTCTTCCACTTGCACACTTAGTTGAAAATTTAGTGGGTGGTAACTCGGTAAAACTAAAAAACACAGTTTGGAAACTGCCCGAATATCAGCCGACCCCCCGGGAGCTCCTAAACTCCACAGAACTCAGGCGCTGGGGACTGTGGGCCGGGGGGGGGCGGAGCGCCCCGCTCGCGGGTCCCGCTCCTTCAGCCCGGGGCTGCTGGCTCTTCTCGCTGCGTTTCGGCCCTGTCCCTAGGTGTGTTCGTCGCGCCGCCCCATAGAATACCGCTCGGAATCCTGACACGTGGGGAGAGGACGATGGGCCCCGACTCTACGGGCCGACTGAGGCAGGGTCTGCGTCCCCTCCCTTACCCGGCCCTAAGCCTATTCTTCCTGTAGTGCACACCAAAGTGGGGGTTAGTTTAAGTGTCTCAGGGGGCCGGGACAGGAAAAGTGATGAAACTCAAAAGCAAAGCACCGAGATAACCCCGCTACTCTAGCAGCCTTGGTTTAAGCCCCTTGGGCTTGTGACGGGGAAAGGGGGTACCAATTCCCGGGCCAGTTCTCACCACACCTTTGCGCATGCGTAACATCTCGGACCTGATTCTGGCCCGGTCCAGCGTACGCATGCGCAGATTTTCGGGGCGCTACAGGGGCGGGGCCCCAAACCTGAGGGGATCGTCCCTGGAGGCACCCTGGGAAATTCCACTTGACCCCCCAACTCCAATCAGAACCCTCAGAGGCGAACCGCGAGGTCTCACCATTCCTAGGCTGCCAGCTCCAACAATTCCTCCGCGGCGACGGCAGCTGCCGCAGGGCCAAAGCCAGCTTCCGTGAGGTACGTCTACTTCCGGTCTACAAAGGCGGGACTGAGCAATCTTTTCCGGTTCACATGGAGATGGGGCGCGGCCAGGGCTGCGAAGGTGTCACTATTTTGCTTATCAGTGAAATCAAGGGTCTTCCTTGTAGGGAAACTTCAGGGATTGTAGGCGCTGGAGATGTTACTTGGTTGAGGGGAGGGGTTAAAGAGAGAGGCCAGACTCGGGGCGGGGTAGGCCGAGGGGGGCGTTGCTTGAAGGTGTGGCCCCGAGGGTGGGGTGGTTTGGGCGCAGACTGGATTTGGGTTTAGGAATTCGCACTAAGAATAGGAGCTTTTGATAGTTTCCCAGATTCGACCAGAGGCTTTAGAGAAACTGTTCTGTGTCAGGGTCTGTAGTAGGCACGAGGCGGGAAGATGATGTTGAGCTCGCCAGGGAGAGGTAGGTAGAAAAAGAGCGGGGAGGTTGAAATCTATGAAACGAACGGGCCGATTTCTTAGAAGGTAGAGGCCCTGGGAGAAGGAGCGGTGCTCCGTTGGTCCCGTCAGCCCAAATGGGCCAGGACTGCTGGACACCTTGTGGGTCCCAGCAGACGAGAGAGAAGAGTCCACGCCGAAGACCTAACATCTTCAGAGAGGAATACCCTGGTTTCATGGCATGGGAAAACAAACCTACAGGAAAAGTTGGAACTGCTCTGGAAAACTAGGAAGACTGCCCTCTGAAAAAGGATTTGTTTGATTTATGTTTTCTTGGAGGGCACAACGTATAGTAGCTTCGGAGAAACATACTGCCGCTCTGAAAATGAAAGATACAACTCCAAAGCTATCCAAATAGGGCAGTTCCTTCAATGGAGGTGTCACGTACAGGAGACCTGGACTTCATATGGACGTTACTGGGGAATTTAAGTGTCAGATGAAGGGCTGGCCCTTCTAGCCCTGACAGTGCATGACAGCCCCCTGCTTCAGAACTCCCTGCCTCAAATTTATCCTGTGATCTTGCTTAATAAGTATTAACTTATTTTCTCTCCCCTGAAAGATCGTGTTTCCTGATACAAGTTCTGGTGGACTATGTATATATAGTATATATTATGTGAGAGTTAGGGATATCTCTAAGCAGGTGACAATTGAACTGAGATTTTACAGTTGATAAAGAACCAGTCATTCAAAGAGTTGGGATAAGATGACCTAGTCAGAGGAGAAAGCATAGCTACAAAGCAGAAAAGAGTTTGGTGAGTTTGAAGAACAGGAAGAAGCCCAGTGTGGCTAGAGCAAGATGGTGAAGAAAAAGGGGGAGGGAGATGAGAACAGAGAGGTCATCTGGGGAAGGTCACATTAGCTCTTGTAGTTCATGGTATGAACTTTGGCCTTTATGCTTAATGCATTGGAAAGCTCGTAAAGGATTTTGAGCAAAGGCACCCATCCTGTGATAATTTTTAAAATGAGCTGCTTGTGGAGATTAGATTGTAGAGAGCAAAAGAGGAAGCACAGCTATTGCAGCTATCCAGGTGAGATGTGGTTTTAGCTGGGTTGTGATAGCAGTGAAAGTGGACAGAAACAGTGACTTTGGTGCATATTGTGGAGGCAGAACCACCGAGACTTGCTGATGGATTGGTTGTGGGATATGAGGGAAAGAGAAGAATCAAGGATGAGACCTAGATTTTTAGTCTGAGAAACTGGGTGGATACTAGAGCTCCCCTCCCTCCCGCCCCAAAGTATGTTCAAAATCTGCTGATCCTATCGCATCAGCTTCTCATCTGCTGATTCAAGTCTCCTAGATCCATCATCTCTTATCTGGACTATTGCAAGAGCTTCCTAACCTTCCAGCTTTTATCTTTACTTCCACTCCTCCAATTTCTTCACAGCAGTTAGGATATTCCTGTTAACATGGAAATCCACTCATGTCAAGCCTCTGTTCATATTCTCCATCTTCCTTGGAATAAAAACTCATGGTCTAACCCCTGTTACCTCTTTGGCCTCATCTCTTGCTCCTCTCAGTTACCCTTTTTAGAAGTTTATTCCCCGGGGGAGCGTGGGATGAATGTAATACAACAACAACAAACAAAAAGTTTAGTTCCTATTCCCTGCACTCTTCACCCTTTCCCCACTTTTTCTCCTACTATCCCTTAATATATGATGTATTTGACTTTATTTTTTCCTGTTTATTGTATGTTCCTCAGCAGTAGAAGGTAAGCTCAGTAAGGGCAGAGTTTTTGTCTGTTTTGTTCACTGCTATAGTAGGTACTCAATAAATATTTGTTAAGTGTGTTAAATAAACTTACTGAAAAGAAGTCTGGGAGGAGCATGTTTGTATGGGGGCAGAGACGGAGTTCTGTTTAGATATGTTAAGTTTGAGATGCCTGTGAGATATCCTGGTGGAGGTGTTGATTAGAGAGGCAGACACCCTAATCCTGTCAGGGAAGAGGACAGGACTCTGGACTGGACATCTAAGGGAATCATCATCATGAAGGGCTGGATGCCAATGTCTAGGGAGAGAGTGTAGATGGACCAATGCCTGGGGCACTCTAATGTTTAAGGTAAGGTAGAGAAGGAACCAGCAAAGGAACAAAAAGAAGAATGAATAAAAAGAAAAGCTAGCAATGTCACCAGCCATCTAGCCTCCAATTAACTGTCCCTGGTTCCAGAATAGTCTTTCATAGTCTGGCACTGTTTGCTTTACAATAGAGGCCTCAGCCAGTTTCTGCAGGATCTTTGCCCCTCTACTCAGGGCCCAGTCTCCTGGAGGATTAGAACACGGTGGTTAAGAAGACAAGCTCTGGAGTCCAACTGCTTGGTTTTAAACCTCAGCAGTACCACCTACCGGCTTGTGACTGAGTAAGTTACCTTTGCCAGAGTTTCATCATCTGTGCAGAAATAATAGTATTCACTTGATAAGATGGTCCTAATATGTAAATCACTCAAGTGGGTAGTAAATAGTAAGTTTTCAGAAAATATTAGTTGTTGGTACTGTTCTTAGGGCTTGGGTCTCCACATCTGCCAGCTGGTCAGAGTCAAGAACCTGGACTTTGAGTCTAGACCTTTCCTTGCTCCTGTCCACTGGAGCAGAACCTGTTTCCCTCTTGCCATCTGGACACTCAGAGGACACAGGATCTATCTGCTGTTGACTCAATTATAGGAAGTCAAGTTCAATAAAGCTGTTGACCAGTACAAAGTTATCTTTGGGTCCACAATGCATTTTTTTTTTTAAAGATTTTATTTATTATTTCCAGAGAGAGAGGAAGGGAGAGAGGCAGAGAGGGAGAGAAGCAACAATGTATGGTTGCCTTTCACCTACCTCCAGCCATGGAACTGGCTGGAGACCTGGCTTGCAACCTGGTTATGTGCCCTGGCTGGGGAATCGAATCAGTGACCTTTGGGTTTGCAGGCCGGTGCCTTATCCACTGTGCTACCAGCCAGGGCCACAATGCATTTTAAGTCAACATAATACCCTACTTGATACCTGTACCCTTTTTTTATTCCCTGTAGGGAAGGAGAAATCATCCACAAAGGGCGAGTCTCATACATAGACTGCAACCGTCTAAAATATCAGTACCCAGGTTAGAGAGTCACAGACAGACTTTACAAAATACACAACTTCATTAACATTAACTTTACATAACTCAGTCCAAAAGCCAGAATCATGAGAAGAAACCTAAGTTATTCTCATTAAAATTAGATATTCCACAGAATGGCCCCTGTGACTACTTTTATTTCACATTGCTTTGGAAGTAGTAACCTACTTAATTACAGAAGAGGAAGAAATGATATATAAAAACTGGAAAAGAATAGGTAAAATTATCATTATTTATGATATGAGAGCCTATGTGAAAAATCCAAGGACATCAATTGAAAAAATAATACAAATAAGACATTTTCTCTCTATTTCTCTCCACCCCTCCCCCATCTTTCTCTTTCTCTCTTTCTCCTCTCTCTCTTTGGGAGGGGGGAGACATTTTAGCAAAGTAGGCACAAATTAATGTACAAAAAGCCAATAAACAACAGCTAATTAGTATGGAGGAATAAAATGTATCATTTATGATAGCAGCAACAGAATAAATGAAGTATAATCTTAACAATAAAAATTCTAGATCTAGGTGCTCAAACCTAAAATTGTTAAATCATAGGACACAAAAGGAGGATTGACTAAATGTAAAGGAATACTTCATTTTGGGGTAAAAAGATTTACTATCATAAAGTTGTCAGCTCTCCATAAATTACCCCATAAATTTAATACAACCTAATAAAAACTAACACTACATAACCTGAATATAAAGTTCATATGGAAATTTTTTCATCAAGCATAGCCATGAACATTTTGAAAAGAAGGTTAATGAAAGGGGAATAGCTTTACCAGATATTAAACCATTAAAAGCTACAATAATTAAAATAGTAAAGTTCAGGGACACTGGTGCATGCGTAGGCAACTTAATTAAGACAACAAAAGAGAGTTCAGAAATAGATTGAAGACATTTAAAATGTTAGTATATGATACAGATGGCATTGTCTGTCAGTAGGGAAAAGATGAATTACACAATAAGTGGTACTGAGACAACTGTGTAGCCACCTGAAAAAAAATAATGTGATATCTCTACTTTAGTCCTTACACTAACATAAATCCATATGATTCAATTGTGTTTAAATAAATTTCAGAGTAAAAACATAAATTTACAATGCCATAGTGGAGAAAGTATTTTTAGAATAGCATAAAATTTCCCAAAGCATAAAAAAAGACATTCTGTCAACATAAAAATCTATAATTTCTGCAGAGCAAAAAACACCATAAACAAAGACAAATGGCAAACTAGGGGAAATATTTGCAATTCATATCATAGACAAAGGGACTAATTTACTTCATATATACAAAATCCCTTCAAATCAATATGGAAAAGAACAAAAATCCAATAAGAAAATGGGACAGTTAACATAAAAGGAAAGATAAATGGTTCTTAGATATATGGAAAAATGCTCAGCCTCACTCACAAGAAAATTGAAACTACATTTATTTTTTTCCTTTTATTTTTATTGTCGACACTAATACAGATGTCCCCATTCCCCCCTATTTTTCCTGCCTCCCCCAAGCCCCTGTCTCATCCTTCCCTCTGGCCATGACCACACTGTTGTCTGTATCTATGAGTTACTCGTATATATGCTTTGGCTAATCCCTTCACCTTCTTTCATCCAGTCCTCCCCTCTGACAGCTGTCAGTCTGCTTCATATGTCCATGCCTGTTAAAAATTGAAACTGCATTTAGATATCATTTTTCACCTATAGATTGGCAAAAATTCAAAATGTTTGACAATAGACTCCTGACATGATTGTGGGGACATAGATTCTCTTAGATATTACTGGTAGAACTGTAAGTTGTCAATAATTGTCAAAATTACAAATACATATCATTTCTGATCCAATATACTTGTACATTGCATAATGAACTATACACAAAGTTACCAACTATAGCATTGCTTATAGTAGTAAAACTTTACAAAAAAGTTTTAACTAAAGACTAGTTAAATAAATTATAGTCCCTCCATACAATGGAATATCATATAGCCAGGCTGAAAAGCTGTCACAGAAATCTTCATAGACTGTGATTAAACTCATGAAGAACCATTACAGAGTTCTTAAGTAGGGTGTGCTACGAGATCAGGATTTTGGAAAGATCTTTTTGGCTTAGTATGGCGTATAGGTTGAAAGAGTAAAACTAGAGACAGTGATCAGTCAGTAGCCTAAAATAGGGTAATCACCAAAGAGAAGACACATAAGATGTAAACTGGGTAGGACATGGTGATAGATTAGATGTAGGGGTGCAGATGAGGCACTATGACACCCTGGTTTCCATCTTTGCCTGTAGATGTAGAGTGATGGTTAATGCATTGAGATAGGAAGCACAAGTGGAGAAGCTGGTTTGGGTGAGAAGAAAAGATAAATTTTATTTGGATGATTTGAGTTGGAGGTGCCAGTGGGATAGCTGAGATAGTCGGCTGTGGTTTGATATACAACTCTACGACTCCAGGGAGCAACTGGAACTAGGGAACCATCATATAGCTGATGTTCAAAGCAGTAGGGAGAATGCAGTCATTTTGGGATATTCTGTGGTGGGAAGATAAGAGGGAATCCCAGCACTGGAGCAACCCCTAGAGTGTTCAGGCGGAAGATAATGGGCTCCTGCAGAAGCTGGAGGAATACATGATGAACACACCGAGTATCCCAGAAGTCAAGGAAAGAATGTGGTAGTGCTTTAGTGGTCTGTCTCTCATACTTGATTATAAAATCCTGGAGGATGTAAGCTGGGTTTTATTTTTCTTTGTTGTCTGCACCATTCCTACCTTCAATCAAAACAAGGTTTTGCACATAATAGGTGCTTGAATGTCTGTGAACAAATAAGGGTGTGAATCCAGTCATAGCTAGTTCTCTATACTACTTTAGTTCACACCCTCATTATTGCTCCTCTGATTGGTCTCCCTGCATCCACCCCCTAGCACCTCCGCATTGCCAAAGCTGCCTCTACAGCACAGATCTGGTACTACCACCCCTTTGCTTGAAAATTGCCAGTGGCTCTCTAAAGTACCTAAAGAGGAAAATCCTCAACTTGCCCTGCAAGCTCATCCAAACCCAACCCCAGCCCAGCTTAGCCCCTGCGGTGCCTGGCTCTTAATCCATTGATCCACACTGACCACTTTATGGCCCATAAACATGGTCTGTGCTGATTGTGCTCAATCCCCTTGCATTCCCCTGCCACGTGTGGTAGTTCCTCAAAATTCTGTTGAAATTCCATTTACCCCTGAAGGTTTTTCCAGACCTTTCCTGCCATGAACATCTCTTTCCCCTGTTCTCCATTTTACTTTTCATCTGTATGACATCATTTGCCCTGTACTGTGTTTGTTGCATATGCCAGCTTCTCACTATTTTACTATGTGTCTCCACACTGGAGTGTGAAAGGTATCTCAGTTGTCACCTTTTTTTTTTTTTAAGATTTTATTCATTATTTTTAGAGAGAAGGGAAAAGAGGGAAGGAGGAAGAAAGGGAGAGAGACATCCATGTATGGTTGCCTTTCACCTGCCTCCAATCACAGACCTGGCTGGAGACCTGGCTTGCAACCTGGTTTGTACCCTGGCTGGGAATCGAACCAGCGACCTTTGAGTTCACAGGCCGGCACCTTATCCACTGTGCCACCAGCCAGGGCTCAGTTGTCACCTTTATACACACAATACTTAGTAAAGGACACTCTAGTAAGTACTTGCTAAGTGAATGATGGATGGATGGGTGGATAGTAAGTTCTGGGAGTACAAGGACCTAGTTCCATTTATTTTGTTATCACTCCAATGCTTTGTATATGGTCTGTACCCTATGGCAGTAAGCTTTTTGGACATTTGTTTCATTCCTTTGTATACCCTCACTGCTTAGTAAAGAGCATAACAACACAGTAGGTACTTATAAATGTTTAAGGACTTAATAAATAATTACTCATTTAATTTGCTCTCAGGAGCCTCCAGAGAGGCTGATAGCTTCAGCAAACAATGTTTTGTATGTGCTTCCCACCAGCTCTGACAGGAGGCCTTTGCAGGCCAATGACAGGCTATGTCGTGTAAACACAGATCTACTGAAGGACTGTGAAGTGCAGCTAACAGACTGAATTAGGGCTCTCATGGTGGGTAGGCGTTTGATTCAGAGATGTGCTCTCCAGGCAGAAATGCAGTTTGGAAGAAGCCTCAGAAGGCAGAACAAGGCACCTCAACTCAAGAGGGATGGGCTCACATACTCCTCAGGGGAAAATCTGACTTAGTGTCTACGATGTGCACAGCCCTCTGCACTGAGGACAGCTACAGCTGGGCAAATAACTGGAAAATAACTGGGCGTCTGCTCTTAGTTTGAAGTCTGGTGGGGCTGAGGACAGGTCTGTTAGTAATCCCAGAACAAAGGCAAGATTGACCAGTGCTGGAAGAGGTGCAAGAGCAAAGGCTGGAAAGAGAGCCCAGGAGAATCTGGGTCTTAGGGAGGATTAGGAGGGGCTTTGTGGTCGGGGGAGGTAGCATTTGAGCTCATTTACTAAGCTGTCCTGAGTAGGATGGGAATTGTAATAGCTTCCTACTGGCTCTCTTGCTTCCTACTCTGATCTCATCCCTGTAGCCAGAGCGATGCTCTTGAAGTGTAGGTCAGATTATGTCACATCTCTGCTCAAAATTCTGCAGTGGTTCCCACTTCATTCAGAGTGAAAATGGCTTCTCTTTATTGAGTATAGGTGTGGGGGAAGTCTGTGATCTGCCCCAGTCACTTCTCCTGCAGCGTTCCTTCTCTTGATCCACTCTCGTGACAGCAGCTACACTGGAGATTTATTTCACTGTTCCTTGGAATGTGCCATACATGCTCCCACCTCAGGCCAGTCCCTCTTCCTGGAATGTTCTTTCCCCATGGTTTGTTTTCTCACCTGCTTAAGCCCCTCACTGAAGCCCGATATGACCTATTTTAATTGTAACCTCTATATCCTAGTACCTTACCCTTATTCTGAAATTTGTGATCCTCCATGGCATCTTTTACCTTCTGACATACTGTGTATTTTACTAGTTTTTTATTGTCTTTCTCCCCAATAGAATGTAGTACACTCCATGGAAGCACTTTTTTTTTTAAATCTATTTTCATCAATACTATATCCCTAATACCTAGAACAAACAGTGCCTAGCATCAGGTGCCCAATAGATATTTGTTGTACGAGTGAATGAATGAATGACATGACATGACATGATACACGCTTGAGAAAGAGGATTTCTTGGGGAGTTACTGAAAAACAGTTGTCTGAAAAATCATTAGCAAAGACAGCTCTATGACCTGCAGAGCAGAGAACCCTGCTGGGGGTGAGTGTTCAAATGAGGAGGATGTGGCCCTAAACTGAAGGAGAGAAAAATCTGGCCACCAGAATTGCCTGCAGGAGCCAGATTTTCCAAAATATGGGTAAGGAACCCCTTCTCTCTTTCCGTTACTGTTGTCATACTTGTTCTCCATGCTCAACAAAGCACCCTCTCAATTGAACTCTACACACTACATGCACACACACACACACACACACACACACACACACCCTTCAGTTGTGTCCATCTTTCAGCAATTCCCCTATTTCTAATTCAGCCCCTCTCCCTATCCAAGCCAGCTCAGCCCCTTAAACAAGCACTTTGCTGCCCCCATGTGGCCCCTGCAGTCAAGAAACTCCTCCAGACAGTGAGGTGACAAGAGACCTACACAGGACTCTCCTTTTTTAGGATGGTAAATTTTATATGTATTTTATCACAATCTTAAAAAAGGTTATCTCAGACTGTTGATACAGGGACTGTTAGAACAGGAATTGTGGAAGGGGAAGTCTGAATCTTCTTGGCCCCACGGTGGCTGAATTATTGACAACTGCCTCTCTCCTCACAGACATAATCATCAATGGCAATTTCCGTCTCTCAGCAGGACCCTGACAGGCGTGCCAGCTGGACTTGGGCCTTGGTTGTTCTGGGTTGGTCACCTTTGGGGAAAGAATTTGAGGCAACAGTTAATCACAGGGCCTACGCTGAGGAGCATTAGGCCAGCTGACTAGTGTATGTAGCCCCCATCTACTATGTTTCCTCCCAAATCACAGCCAATAAAATCTTTGAGGGTGATGCAGCCACCAGCCAGATCAGGGCTAGGTATGACATGAGGGAGTGCTGGGCACTCCCAGAGCTCATGTCCTGTAGGACACTGCTCAGTTCTAGCCGATTATCTTTGCAGGTTATAGAAACCTGTCTAAGCTGATATCAGCCCCAAATAGGGAAATGTCCTGGAGTGCTCCTGGGTTATATTGTGGACTTACAAGGCAGTGATACAGCTGGCCTTAGTAACCATTTGTCTGGCACAGTTTCCAATGAGAAGACTGCTTTGTTACTTATGTCTATGTGTGTAATTTTTTTTTTTCTGTCTGCTTTCAAGATATTCTCTTATCTTTTGGCACTTTGACTATGATACACTTAGGTGTGTTTTTCTTTGTGTTTATTCTGCTTGGAATTCTCTGAGTTTCTTGGATTGGTACTTGTTGTCTTTCATTCATTTGGGAAATTCTCAGTGACTATCTCTAGATATTTCTTATGTCCCATTCTTTCTCTCTTCTTCTTCTGGGACTTCAATTACAGGCATGTTTAGACTATTTGTCATTGTCCCAGACATTTTGCTTAGTTTTGGGTTTGCCTGATTCTTTGTTTACTTTTACTCTTTGTGTTATTGTTTGATTCATTTCTATTGACCTAGCTTAAAGTTCATGGATTTTTTCCTCTGCTTTTGTCCAGTTTGCTGATAAAACTGTTCAAGGAATTCATCTCTGATATTAAGATGTTCACTTCTAACATTTCCATTTCTTTTATAATTTCTTACTCTCTGCTCACATTTCCCATTAGTTCACACATATTGTACACCTTTTCCACTAGACTAGATCCTTTAACATATTAAATATAGCCATTTCAAGGTCCCCAGTTGATAGTTACATCTTCATCATGCTCATATTCTCTTTTTGAGATGACTCTTCCATTCATGGAGTCATGCTCATCCTTTTTCTGATTTTATCCAACAACATGGGACACACCAGACTCCACATGGCTTTTCTTACCCTGGCTCTTTGGCTGGATTGTTTGCAAAAGGTTTTGGTTCCTTCCACCTCACCAATGCCTCCTTGAGGAGCACAGTGAGGGGCTAAAGCAAATCCTTCCCCCATGTCCCCTTCCCCATTTGTGTTGGTTCCTCACTTTGGAAGCTCCCAGACAAGAGAGCTTTGGCCAACCCCAAATCTGGCTTTATTTATTTATTTATTTATTTATTTATTTAGGGTGGAGGCAATATCTTGACCAAATGTGTCAACTTTGCTCTAAAAAAAATAAATGAGGCACTTGTATAGGATCAAAGAACCTCATTGCTAAAAAAATACCGTATGCATCTGTGTACCTCCTTGGTTTCCAACTGTCTTGACTTCACAGCTTGGGCCATGCAGGCCTTCTTTGCCTTTAAGTAGATTAACTGTTGGCAAAGCAGGAAGGACCTATTAGATGCTCTGTTGCTTGACAGACAGCTTGCTAGAGGGCATGGGGACACTCAAATCTTCCATCACCGGAGCAAGTGTAGCCACTACGCTCCTTAAGAACAGTTCCAGGAACATATGAAATACTTACAAATGTTACTGGTTTCAAAATACGTACAGAAAAATGTAAAAAAATATGTACATAAAATTAAATGCTTATAAAAAATAATATTATCACTTCATTATACTGTCAAATGGAACAATCAAAATATTCTCATTACATTTACAAAATTTGTTAGATTTTTATACATGATGATTGCTGAGAAGTCACAGGTTAAAAACACTCATAGCTGGTTAATTTCCAAAGTAAAGTGATTTAAAAAAACCCAAAACCTTTCAAGTTATTTAAAGCAATACATTGAGTATGGGGGCATTTTAATATTGGATATGATTGGTGTGAGGCCTCCAGAAAAGAATAAGCCGGGGACCTGAAAGGCTAGGCAGGGCCCTTTGCCGCCTGGCTGTCCTGTGTGACCTGCTTCAGGGTGCCTCTCACCTTCCTCCCCACACCAGGCTTTCCTTGCAGTGTATTAAGCTGTGGCTCAGAAATCACATCCTACTCTGACATCACCCATGAGCCAGCTGTTCCTATCCTACATCCTTTTCCTCCTTCCAGATTCTCAACCTTAAGTTGGAAGCAAAAACAGGCACCATTCCTAAGAAACAATCATGGGTTGCGGGTTCTCTAAGGACAGGGTCGTTTCCCAGTTAACGTTCCATTAAGTCTGGTCCCTGGCGGGGTGGGTCTGACGGGGCAGAGAAGAAAGGGGAGGGAGGCCCAGTGACAGTGGAGACGGATGTCTGTGTCCTAGGAACAGTGGGGATGGGACAGTGCCCTTGAGCTGAATGAACCAAGGAAAGCAGTGTCTTAACTGAACTGACAGACAACTGCCAGAGATGGCCTCCTTAGCCTATACCATCTATATTTGGAAACCCCTGTGTCTCCATTTCTGCCGCTTTTACCGTGACTCCTAAAAGATATATTTGCCTTTGCTTCCCTCACAGTGACACTTGGTTCTGACTTGTATGCAGTATGACTTTTGTTTTTATCCACTGTGCTTTCATGCTAATCAGAGTATATCAGTTCCTTGTTTGCCCATGCCCTTGATCAAGTGTTCCTAACCCTAACTGTGTGTCAGGCACTACTTATGGCTGTCTCAGCTTCCTGGCCCCCAAAGGACAGAGTCAACACCACCTGGGGAATCTTTTCTGATTCGTGGCTGGTCAGTGGTCAAGCAGTCACGGACCTGCTTCCAAAATTCAGTTGGGAAGCAATGAGATGGAAAATTTTTAAAATAAACATAGCTCTATTTAATTAAAAATATATACAGTTTGGGGAGCGGAGGAAAGTAGTAGTTTCTCAAAGCTCTAGGCCTACTTAGCAACACCCCTGGTGTTTGTTGAAAAACACCAGCTGGGAACCTAAATTTGGAACAAGTTCCCATGAAATTTTTAGTCACCTTAAAGTTTGAGAATCACTGGCTAAGGAATGGAGTGGGGACTGTGATTATCTCGAGCCTTCTGGCTTTTTAGGGTTCCAGACAGCGACTGGCTTGACATTTTATGAACAAGTTCAGCTGGCTCATCTGAAGGCTCCTGGCATTCCTTTCTTTGGGTTGCTGAGACACTGAAAGAATTAATACAGTTACAGGTTGGGGAGTAGCAGAGACAAGGCCCCAGGATGTGAGTGTCCCCTCCCAGCCCACCCAGGAGCTTCCCAGGTCTTCTCTAGGAGACCAATCCAGGGCTGAGCCCAGACCCAGCCCAAATACGGAACTGCTTAACATACATTTCTGCCACGTCCCAGGGGCTCTGCTTCTGTTCTTGTGAGTCTGCCTCTTGTCTTACATCACAGAATACTTCCCACTTCCCTCCCCTCATTGTTCCCTGCTTCTTCCTACCCATCTTCATTGCTATCTAATCTCCTCCCTGGAAACCAAGTTCTAAGCCCTCTCCTCTGTCTGTAGAGTGCTGGACATCTGTGTGAGCTTGCACTTGCTGCATCTCAGCACACACATGTGAACCACTGTGAGCTTTGGCTGTGCAGGAATAGGCCCTGAGCAAGGGAAGGAGGTTAGAGTGAAGATTAAGATTCTTCTCCAGTTGCAGACAGTGTTTGGTGTGTGCAGACACAGAGGCTATTTTACCTGTCAGATAGAAAGCCCAGGGAAGACACTTGAGAGGCCAAGCAGAAGATGATCTTGAAGGAGGGGTCTGCTGTTTTTTGAGGGACATGGTCTTCCTAGTGTCCCAAACCAGAAAGGGAAGATGAGTACCCCTTCCTCACTTGCTGAGAGGACACCTCAGCAAGCCTAAGATGAGAGACTGTCAATGCCAGGCATATTGGGCAAACGGGGCAGTCAGTGTGAGGTCTGGTCTCAGCTATGAAACTAGATGGTGCTGTGAATAGGACACGTGGCCAGTGGGCTAGTGAGCTCAGCAGGATCACAAAGAGGTGAGTGGACTGGAACCGTGCAGCAGGTGGATGAGGATTCACGGTGGGCCAGGGGCAGGCAGCCAGAGAGAAATTGCACTTTTGGGAATGGAAGCAAAGTGTGACTTCAGAGCACTCACAAAGAAAGCAACATGACCATGCTTCCGCACTCCCTCAGCTCCCCCTGCAGCAGTAGCCTGGGCAGCAGCAGAGAACCTTTGTTGGAGAGTAGCAGATTCTCATGCCACAATAACAGGATCCCAAGACAACCCAGGCAGCCCCCACACTGAAATATTAAGCACCTGCCTGACACAGTGGTTAAGTGGTGCCAACCTATGTTGTGGAGAAAGAAGACAGAAGAAGCAGGGCTTTTCCTCTACACCTGGCAGTGAGTTAGAGTGAATACACTTATATAGAGTTGGAAAAGGGGGAAGAAAATTATATTCACTTGAATTCCCCTGGAAAGGGAAAGCTGTCTTTGCTGGAAACAATATTTTGATAAGTGCTTAAGCCTGAAGCTGAGATCCCAGGGGAGGCCTGGGTGTGGGTGGAACAGCTGTGTATGAGATAGGAAGGTTTTGAATTCTGCCTGTTATACTCAAGAAAGAGGGGGAGAAAAGAGGCTGCTGTTTGGTGCTGTTCACTGTGAATCCCTTTCCACATCACCCCTTTAAATTTTCCAAAATTTACTAACATGAAATGCTCAGGGACAAATGGAGTATGTACCCTTGATATTTATGTGCACATATTTGCGTGTGTGGGAAGAACAAAGTGGGTGGAGGCCTCCTATTCAAACAGATGCCAAGTAGAGCCCAGGCACTGGCAGGGATACAGAGGGAGAAAAGAGGGAACTCAGGAGAGACACCACCATGGGATGCCTTGGGCAAGTTTAGCCAAATCTCAGAGGGGTAGGGCCCCATTTGACTTTGAGGCTACCTCATTCTGCCATAGTGTTGTTTTGGTTGTTCTCAAGTATGTGTGCTATATCCAAGTCAATTCATAACAATAGTAATACATACACACACGCCCCTTGGGAAATCTCCAGAAAGTCTATCCATTAGAGGTGGGCTCTAATGCTAATGTCCAGCTGGGACTCTCAGGCCCACTTCAGAGTGGAAGCCTAGCCAAAGACCAGCCTCCTTTGATCCTGCCATGCTATCCTGTCTTACCTAAGTCCCTGTCTGAAGGATGGCGGCAGCACCTGTCTAAAGCTCTTGGTTCTGGTTAGGTCTAGACTGGCAGATATCAGTGCTTTCTCCCTGTCAAAACCTTAAAGTGGGCGCCCTGGCGGATGGCTCAGTGGATAGGTGCCGGCCTGTGAACCCAAAGGTCGCTGGTTTCAATTCCCAGTCAGGGCACATAACTGGTTGCAAGCCAGATCTCCAGCCAGGTCCGTGGCTGGAGGCAGGTGAAAGGCAACCATACATTGATTAAAAACAAACAAACAAACAAACAAAAAAAAACCTTCAAGTGGGGGCAGGGCCAAGGCCACAGGAGGCAGCTGGGATTGGCCATCTAGAAAGGCTGCTTGCAAGAGCCTTGAGTCTCTTCAATGGTGACAGCTTTAAGCCAAGAGAGGCAAAGGAGAGTTGAATCTTCCTAACCAGAAAAGTGATTGTTTGCCCTCTGAGACCTCCCTCACTGCCCTCAGCTGGGATAGTTCTTGAAGGCCTTAAGGAAATGATAGTGTCAAAGACAGGCTGGAGCCCATATCTCAGGTCTGTTATGCAATTCTTGGCCTCCCTCATCTATTCACCCTGCACCTAGCTGTCTTTGAAAACAAACCCCAGACTTAGGGTGAAATACACCTCTTGAGCAAACTCACTGGCAGCCCAGGAAACAAGCAGGAGGAAAGGCTCCTGTAGTGACCTTCTGAGATACTGTGGAAAGTCGTTTGAAAAAACTAAAAGGGTATTAGTGTGGGGACCCAAGCTGATGGCTGATGAGGCAGGCAAGCATCGTTCTGTCTGATGTGGCTTTATAAATGAGGTCATTATTAATGTTTGGAAAGACACCTCTTGGATCATTGGACAGAGACAGTATGTACCCTGGCCCCCACCCATAGTCAGCAGGTCTCCCTGAATCCAGATTAACCACCCAGCCTTGCACCTTACCGGGCCTTGAGGGACATCAAGCTTTTATGGTAGGAGGAATGTACATCCAATGCCAACAGCCGGGGGATATCTGGACACCCCCCTAGCTGATCCCAGGACAAGCTGGTGGGGGTCTTTTTTTCTATTGGGTGACTGGAGGAGGCCACGTCAGTGTTCCAAACAGCCTTCATCTGGTTCCCCTGTTGGCTGGGAGTGGAGCAGGGATGAAAAGTGTGAAAAAGAAACAGAGTTAGACATGTAGAGAAAAAGATATTGAGAAGCCAAAAGCTCTCCAAGGGCCACAAGGCTCCACAGTTTTCTTTCCTCCTCAAGTAGTTGTCACTGCACTTGTTACCTCTCTCCCTGTTAACCCAAAGTCTCACTTCCCTGGGGCTCCTTTGACAGAGGAACCTCCCCCAGGCACATGTCCTGGGGCTGAAGTCCCAGGGTGGGTGTGGATGTGGGTCTGTTTGGCTGCCTAGAGTCTTAGTGTCTCTTTTTGAGCCCAGGGTCACATGATGTGAAGGAGCAGGCCAATGGCAGGTGCTGGGCCAATGCTCAGGGCAGAAATGGCTGTAAGTTCTCAGCTGTGGGTCTTTAGAATCTTGCCATTGCATAGTTTGAAACGATTTTGCTTAACTCAGCCTTGAAGCCGACACACCCTTGCACACCTCCCTGTTCCCCCATCTGAGCTAGAGGCCGGAGCTAAGCAGGCCGCTGAGAAGACAGATGCCTTGCAACTCATGGGGTGAGCCTGGCCTGTCTGTGCCCTCCAGGAGCTGCCACCGTCCCACTCCCTGCCTCTCCATCCATCCTGGTGACTGCACCCTTGGCTTCCCTGTACCCACCGAGCCTTCCGCTGGGGCACACGTTCCTGGTGCTTGGATGGAAGATGTGCTGGCGGCTGATTGCAGAAGGGGCCGCTGGACTGGACACGCCGGAATAAGGATGGACGAGGCTTGCTTGGCCTTGACTTTTGGGGGGTGACCACGGGGCTATGCAGGTGAATGTTCCACTCCAGTTGGAGCTAGAAGAACCAGCAGAGAGGCATCAGGAAGGCAGGAAATTATCCCTTCTGTAGGGCAGGAGAAGGCATTGCCTAACTCAGGGTTGAGCAGAGAGGGTGAGATCCAGGGAATTATTCCAGTTAGAAGCTCCTGGAACCCCAGGACATCCAACTTCCTGGAAGTTCCGTGAATTCTTATTTGCTAGATCAGTTTCTGTTATCTCCTTTTCTGTGAAGAACCTGGACAATGGGTAAAACAGCTAAGGGGGAAAACACACACACACACACACACACACACACGCACACACAAAGGAAGCCAGAGCAGCTGGAACTCCTGGAATACTCACAGGGTTCGTGACATGGGGCCAGGTTGTGCCTGGAATGCCTTGGGTATCTTTTCTAGATTTTATATATTTATCTTCAGAGAGAGGGGAAGTGGGGGAAAAAGAGAGGGAGAGAAACATCAATGTGTGAGAGAAACATCACTTGGCTGCCTCTCACATCCCCCCAACTGGGGACCTGGCCCACAACCCACACAGGTGCCCTGACAGGGAGTCAAACCACTGACCTTCTGGTTTGTAGGCTGATGCTCAATCCATTGAGTCACACCAGCCCGGCCTGGGTGTCTTTCATCCAGGCCCCACCCAGCACTGGGGAAAAGCTAGGGAATGCCTCACAGCCACCAAAATAAGTCATATGGTCCCTTTCCATGTCAACCTCAAAACCAGCTTAGCAAGAGCAGGACTAGTATGAGGTGACAGGGCACTGAGTAGGGAGCTACCTCCATGGCCAAGGCTCTTCCAATTGTGCTTCCTTTGCTGACACAGAGTCCACAGCAGCCTGCTTCCCCCAGGCTCAGGCCACTGCTGCTCTGGATTCAAGGGCTCACCTCCTGGCCCAACCCAGCAGGAGGTCCCAGATCCTCTGATAGATACCTCTGAGCTGTGGGCTAACCCCCCTGGGGACCATGTCAGCACTCCCTGCTTCTCTACCCCCATAACAGGGGAGGGAGGAGAGGAAACTGAAGCCAGCCCTCAAAGAGTGAAAATAGGCCAAACCCAATGGACTGTAACTCAAAATGACTTTGGACTTTCAATAGCAACACTTACTCCTAGAAGGTAATGAGCAGTGTCTTGAAAATCATGAGGGGAAAATCAATTCTAACCTACACTTACACTTCCATGCAAACTATCTGTCAGTCAAGAAGGAGAATAGATGCTAAGTAGAGATGTTTTCAGACAACCAGGGTCTCAGCGATTTTACCTGCCTGGTGCCCTTTGTCAGGAAGTGACTGGAGGAGGTGCTCAGTGAAAACAAGGGAGACTTGGCATCTAGAAAGCGGGGGAAACAAAACAAACAAGCAAAACAGAACCAGATACATGAATACAATGAATAGACCCTTGGTGGGCAGAGTGGAGCGGGGAGAGGGAAGAGGAAGCAAAGAAGGGGAGCAGTTTAGTCAAGGAACTAGCATGGAAGAACCATGGACATGGACAACAAGTGTGATTGACTGCGGGGGAGTGGGTGGATGGGGAAGGGGACAGAGGGGAGGAAAAAGGGGATGGATGTAATACAACAACAATAAAAACAAAAACAAACAAACAAACAAACAAAACAGCAGGGGAACTGTCCCAAGAGAAGCAAAGCAAGTCCCTAGAATGAGGGTGAAGAGGACAACTGTGACTGGGCCTAGAAAACTTACAGGAACAGGGCAGAGACCTACAAGGGGAGGGAGAATCTCAGTGTGAAGTTGGGACTGCGGGGTCCAGCTACCTCCCCCTCCAGAGGAGTCTTTCTTCTGTAGATGTTTTTATAAGTCTCTCTCTATTGCTCTCTCCATGTATGGAGATTGAAAAGCTGCTCTTACACTCGGGTGCCTCCTGTCTTCCCCTATACCTGGTTCAGAGGCTTTAACCTGTTCTCTTATATACCATCTGCCCCTCTTATCCCCAGTCATACCCCACATTCCTACTACTGGCTCATTTCCTGGTGGTGCTGACCCTGGAGAAGGTCAGCAGGCAGGACACCCACCTTGGGGAACATGATCGCCATACTGCTCAGGCACTCTCGACGCTTCTCTTCCAGGTCTTTCTGCTTGTCCGTCCAGGCCCGCAGGCGGAGGTCCTGCAGGTGGTCGATGTTCTTCAGGGAGACATATAGACTCTGGGCCTTGTAGGTAGCCCCAGTTTCTCGAATGGCTTGTATGTGGTTGATTACTTCTTGTCTGGAGAGAAAGGGAAGTCATTCAGTAGGTGAACAGATCTTTTTTCCCCCCTATGTCTGTTAAGCAGTGATGACTGCACATGTGTAACTCCTGGGAACAAGAAGAGAATTGAATGTTGGTGAGAGCTAGGGAAGACAGGAGCAGTGGAGAGGGGAGGGCATGGTGTCAGGTGAGGAGGCTTAGGGCTGGAAATAGGAAGAAAGTAAGGCAAAGGAGGGAGTGTATTAAGTGGGTTAGGGACTAGGAGTAGGAAGACATGAAGAAGTAAGGAAGCAAGCTTAGAGAAAAACCCCACTACTGGGAAAACAATGTGTAAGAAGTACCCTACCTCCCACTCCTTCAGGGATGCCCAAGGCCTTGGGGGGACCTTTGTCAGGCCTGGGGTGATTCTGCCCAACCTCCCTTGCCCCATGCTCCTCCTTTCCCCTTGGGTTTTGGCTGTGCCCACACATCACAGTGGGTGTGGCTGGCTGCTGCATGGGTGCCAGGGAGGACCTACCGGAGGCTCTGGAAGCACCTGTAGAGGATGTACTTATGGCACAGGCTCTGTAGCTTGAGCACAGTGAGCTCCATGGTGGTGGTGGTGAGCTCCAGCGCTTTGCTGCGCAGGTAGTGGGGCAGCCCCCGCTGTGCATCCCCACTTAGGAGCTGTAGGTTCTTCCTCCGCGCCGCCACATCCATGTGGTATATCTTCCCCTTCAGAGTCACTGAGGATATATGCAAAGGGGATTGGGTTGCCTTTTGGATGCATGTGCCTGTGACAGGAACAGAGGCTGATTTCTTGGGCTTTATGGGGACCTGGCGGGTCCGTGGTTTCTGGGTAAACTCGGTTGAGCTCATGGTTCTCTGATTTCCTAGGGCAAGCTGCTGGGTATTAGGGGACCTGGGCAAGTGTGGCCTTCTGCTTTGGTGAGCAGATTGGGTCCGGCTTGGGGGACGTGCTGGTGATGCCTTCTCCAAGTCCCTCCAGCGACTGGTGGTCACAAAAAGCCTTCCCTCCTCATCTTCCCTTGGCTGCTCCAGCTCCCTCCTTGGGCCCGCTCCCTCATTTTCCTGCTGCACCAGTCTCTGCAGCTGCTCTTTTGCTGCTGCCTCCATCTCCCACTGCTGCAGCTTCTCCTGGTGCTCCTGCTCCAGCAGGGCCCACTTCTTCTGCCGCTGCAGCCACATCTCCTCCTCCTCCAGCCACTGCTGCCTCCGCCTCTCCCAGCTGAGTTCCTCTTCCCAGCGCTCCACCTTGCTCTCCAAGGCCACCATCCTGGAGCTCTCTGGCAACAGCTGTTCCCTACTATAGGACTCCATTTGGAGTCCTTTCTCCTGGGTTGCTTCCTGGAAGAAGTGCTTCTGGTCTTTGACTTTGTGACTTAGGCTGTCTGGCACTGGTATTTCCCATTTCTGAAGAAACTTGTGATCCACAGAGGATGGCAACACATGCCGAAGATTTTCAGTGGTCCTGCTGCTGTAGACATCTGCGATCCTTGAATGCACGGTCATGGTGGGAAGTGGCTGATACATGGAAGACCTAACACCACTGTCCCCAGCTGTAACCATGGGACTTGGGGAAAGTGGTGTAAACAACTGCTCCTCTTTCTTGGATTCCTGCCGGGTTCCCTCCATGATTGTTTCTTTCTTTGGAATAGCCTCTTTCTTAGGGGGACCCAGGGAGTCAACAAAGATCTGGTCTGGGTCTTCTGCTTGACCTCTAACAGTCTGAGCCTTCTTCAGTTGGAACTCTAAGGCGTGCTTTATCAGGAGAAGGTCATGGTACTTTCCCCCTAGAATTTCTACCTGCCTTAGTAGAGCATCCCTCTTACTCTCGAGGACTTGGAGGGACTGCTGGAAGTATAGCCTCTGGCTGCTGAGTTCTTTGGTCATCTCTGTTTTCAGTTGCTTGTATTTGGTCTCCAGGCCCCTGTTCTCATTGCGCTGGAGGATCAAGGCCTTGTTGAGGTTCTCCACCACAGCAGACATGTACCGGATGGCCTTGACCTCCCCCTGGTTGAACATGGTGGAGTCCAGCAGTTCCTGCAGCATGGACCTCACCTCAGACACCTTCGTGCAGGTAGTATTCTTATCCTGGAGCATCTGCTCTGCACTCAGTGGCTGAGGGCAGGATGTAGATTTTTGCAGACTTTGCTCACGCCAACCTTGCCAGAAGGTGTGTTTGGACACTAGAAGAAGTAGAGAACAAAGGCAACAACCTCCCATGGGTCCCAAGGATTATATTGCTTCTCCAGATGCTGCTTGGCCAAATTGCTATCCAACCCTCCCACAGCACAAAAAGAAAGGAGCTGAAGCTATATGAGAGGCCAGGGGAGATGTTGTAAGGAGAGATCTCTGCCAAGCTCAGAGCTTGCCCAAGGCTTACCTGCAGAGCCCAGGGGTCTGGAGCTATTCAATTCCGCTCAACTCAATTCAGACTACTCCTGATCTTCCATACTTCCTTGGAGTAAAGTTATTTTTCTAATCATGCTACTCCCCAGCCTCAATACCTGTGTTTCCCAACTATCTAAACTCTGGAAGCCTACCTGGCACTTAGACCCCAGATCACCTGGGAAACTTTATTTCCCTTTCTTGTTATTGCTGGGCTGTGTTTTTAGAGAATTTATCACAGGTTCCTATAACTGGTCCCATATTTTTTGTTTGTTTGTTTTAATTAGTAATATCTTTTTCCATGGGAAGGCTTGCAAACTCCTTTGATACTTGGATGAAAGCAGGGGACCGTCTCTCCCCGCAAAATATACCTAAACACAGATTACGCAACTCTGTGCTTAAACCCATTCCCAGACATCAGCTCCTCAGGGCAAGGTCGTGGTCAGAGTTATATCCCCTTGGAGCTACCATGTGTTGGGCTGCCATGTGTGTGATTATCTTGTAACATCCCTTCATTTGCTCATTCATCCAACATCACTGGGAAAAATAATGTTGCCTAACTTTGGATGGGGGCTAAAGGAAATATGGAAGTTAAATGACATTGAAGTCAAGTGAGCATCACGTTAATAATGTCAGAGATCAAATGGCTTAGTGGTTCAAAGGTTGGATTCTGAAATCGGATAATTTGAGCTTGCATCTCATCCTTACCACTTGCTTTGGGCAACTTTTCTAACTTCTCAGCGCCTCTATGTCTGAAAAATGAAGATAATTATAATATCGAATTCCTACTATTTAACTTAAAGCATCTTTAGAGCCAAGCATAGTGCCAAGTACCTAGTAAATACTCAATAACTAATCCCTAAAAAGGAATGAATAAAACAGAGGCTTTGCCCTCTTGGAGTTTATAATCAAGCAAGGAAATAAGAATGTAAATAACTCTATTTGGAGAAATATGTCGGGATTGTAGAAGAGATTGTTTCTTTCTCATCCATTGTTTCCTGCTTCCCCACTCTGCCAACTATCCACCTTGCTTGATAAGGAACCTAGCCATGAGAGTCAGCAGTGAAATGCTAATGTTAACTGTTGTATACTGAGCCCTGGGCATGTTCTAAATGTAGTGCCAGATGTCTGTACCAAGTGGAACCCCACTAGTGGGCAGGGTCTTCCTCGTTTTGTTAATGAGGAAAGTGAGGTTCAGAAAGATGAAGTAACTTGCCCAAACTCACACACCTAGGCGTTGGCACATGGGATTAAAACTTAGCTGTATCTGACTCTGAAACCCTTGCCTTTGAGTAAGATTAAGAGACCAGAAAGCCTAAGTGTGGGACCTGGTTTTGCCATAAGTTTTCTTTGTGGTCCTTTCTCTTCTTTACACTTCAATGTTCTCATCTACAAAATGTAGGAGTTAGGTCATCTCAGGTCCCTTCTAGTGTTGACAGGAGTAACATTTTAAGGTTAGGCCTTGTTGTTGACTGTCACTTCTGGAGCAGCCACAATTAAGAAGAGTTTGGAACCTTTGGCCTTATCTCACCAGACTTTCGGCTCCGTGGCTGGGTTTGGAGTAAGGACAGGATGTACCTCAGGCTCTAGTGACAAGCTCCATCCTTCCTGGCTTCCTAACCTTGTTCCCCAAAGCTGCATAAGGCCACTGCCCCAGGGAGCACCAACAGAACCTGTCTCCAAATCACTCCTTCCTCCAGCCCTGAGGAACAGCCCCGAATTGCTCAGTCCCCTACTTCGGTTGAGCTTGGGTTCAGTGCCCTACCCCCTCACCATTGCCTGTCCATGTAAGATAAAGCTTTTGTTTTACCTGAGTTAGAAAGACCCCCCACGGACCCTGATATGGGACTTTTCCCCTGAAATGGCATCCATATCCACCCATTGCTGCTCCCAGATACTCCTGGGACCTACTTTGTGCCCTTTTCTTTTGTCCTTCAATGAGAGCGGAGCAAAGGGAAATGAGAGACTCTATGCCTCCTTTGGTGGTGATGAGGGAGAGAGGTAACACCTTCTCCATCACCTCAATCCATTCGTCCAGGCCTTCCTCTTCCTTCTCACTCTTCCTGTTCCTGATCTCATAGGTCAGGCTGTCACCTGCAGAGGGAGTGGGAGGCTCAGGCTGAAAACAATCTGTCTTCTAGGGAGCCCTAGGCAGCCCTATTGCACAGGAGTGACAACAGCAGGCTTTGAGGTCAAATCGGTTTCACCTCTTGCGAGCTGTGTGATGCTGGGCGTGTCGCCTATTCCCCTGAGCTTCAGTATCCTTACCAGTAAAAGCATTAGATGGAGATTAAATGAGATAATACATGTAAAATTGTCAACATGAGGCCTATCACATAGAAAATATGTAATAGACATTAAACAGTATTGTACTATAAGGTCTGCCTTGTTATTGCTCTGTCCCTATATTGCCTAGTGCAACATCTGCACAACTAAATGGATTCATTGGAGTCAACAGCTCTGCTTTGACTTGTTCTTGGGAGCAGCTAAAGAACCACTGGACTGAGAGCTCCTTGGGAGCAGGGCAGTGTGAGGGGGCGGGTCATATCCCTATACCACTTTCCTCCAACATTGCAGCATCTACCACACTGCACAGCAGACTCTCATCATGGGATAGCTGATAATGGTAGTAACATCTCTCTCCAGGGCTGCATGGAGCAGGTCCACACCCAATGGCTATACTAGTTTCTCAGGGCTGGGATCAGTGCTCTTTGACCCAGTGCCCATGCAGTAAAGATCATTTAGTACTGTGGATAACACACTTGGGTTCCTGTTTAAAGTAGCTAGTGTGTTGCACCAAAAACATGTTAGAATAAACAAATTCAGTAAAGTTGTAGGATATAATATCAACATTCAAAGATCAGTTGCATGTCTATCCAATAACAATGAATTATCTGAAAAAGAAAATTTAAAATCTACCGTTTACAATATCATCAAAAACAATAAATTCCTGGGAATAAATTTAACCAGGGAGGTGAAGGATCTCTACAATGAAAACTGTAAGACATTGGTGAAAGAAATTGAAGAAGATGTATAAATGGAAAGGTACCCCATATTCACAGATTAGAAAAGTTAATTTTGTTAACATAATGAGTTAACTTGTACTTGCACTTACATTAGCTTTTGCTATAACATTGCTGGTCAACAATGTGTTAATGAACAGATGGATGTAGTTTGCTACACAAGTTAACTCATGTTTGCACTTGCTTTAGCTTTTGTATAAAATTGATTCTCAACAATGTGTTAAAATATCCATACTATCCAAAGCCATCTATAGATTCAATGCTATACAAATGGCACTTTTTGCAGAAATAAAAAAATAATTCTAAAGTTTATATGGAATCACAGAAGCCCCCAAATAGCCAAAGCAACCTTGAGAAAGAAAAAAGATTACACTACCTGATTTCAAACAATATTACAAAGCTATAGTAATCAAAACAGCATGGTGCTGGCATAAAACACAGACACATAGACCAATAGAATAGAATCAAGAGTACAGAAATAAATCCATGCATATACAGTTAACTAATATTTGACAAGGGAGCCAAGAATACTCATAGTCTCTTCATAAGTGCTTTTGTTAACCTAGATGCTCACATGCAAAAGAATAAGATTAGATCCCTAATTTATACCAGTCACAAAAAATTAACCTCAAATGGATTAAAGACGTAAATGTAAGATTTGAAACCATAAAACTTCTAGAGGAAAACATAGGATAAAAGCTTCTTAATATTGGTCTTTACAATGATTTTTTTTTTTGATATGACACCAAAAGCAAAGGCAACAAACAAAAACAAAAAACAAAAAAACCAACAACAACTATATCAAACTAAGAAGCATCTGCAGTAAAAGAAATGATAAACAAAATGAAAAGGCAGTCTACAGAATGGGAAAAAATGTTTGCCAACCATATGTCTGATAAAGGGTTAATATTAAAATATATAGGGAACTATATATAGGGAACTTAAAAACAAAAAATCCAGTTTAAAGATAGACATTTTTCTAAAGAAGACATACAAATGGCCAAAAGTACATGAAAAGATGTTCAACATCACTAATCATCAGGTAAATACAAATCAAAACCACAATAAAATATTACCTCTTGCCTATTAGGATGGCTATCATGAAAAAAAAAAAACCAAAACAAACAAGGAATAAGTGTTGGTGAGATATGGAGAAAAGTGAACCCAGTGCATTGCCAGTGAGAATGTAAATTAATACAACTATTTTGGAAAACAGTATAGAGGTTCCTCAAAAAATTTAAAATAGAATTACCATATGATCCAGCAAACCTCATGTCTGGATATGTATTTAAAAAAATAAAATCACTGTCTTCAAGAGATATCTGTATGTCCATGTTCATTGAATTATTATTTATAAGAGCCAAGACATGAAAATAACCTAAGTGAAACCTAAATAACCTAAGTGAAAATAACCTAATGAATGAATGAATGAATGAATTGTGGTGTAATGGAATATTACTTAACCATAAAATAGAACAAAATCTTCCCATCTGCAAAAACATGGATGGACCTAGAGGTGTTATGCTAAGTGAAGTAAGTCAGACAAAGACAAATACTATATGATTTCACTTATATGTAGAACCTAAAAAACAAAATAAATGAAACAGAAACAAATTCATAGATACAGAGTACAGACTCATGGTTGCCAGATATTAGGGGTGTTGGTGGGCTGGGCAAACAACTTGAAGGGATTAAGAAGTACAAATTGTAAATTACAAAATAGTCACAGTGATGTAAAGTACAGCATAGGAAATATAGTTGATAATACTGTAGTAACTATGTATGGTGTCATGTGGGCATTAGATTGACTGATGGAATCATTTTGTAAGCTATGTAAATGTCTAACCATTATACTATATACCTGAAAATCACATAATATTGAATGTTAACTGTAATTGAAAAATAAAAATAAAATTTAAATGTGGTATATACAATGAAATATTATTCAGTTATAAAAAGAAGGAAATCCTGGCCCTGGCTGGTGTGGCCCAGTGAATAGATACTGGCCTGCGAACCCAAAGGCCGCTGGTTCAAGTCCCAGCCAGGTCACATGACCAGGTTGCAAGCCAGGTCTCCAGCCAGGTCTGTAGCTGGAGGCAGGTAAAAGGCAACTATACATTGATGTCTTTCTCCCTCTCTGCCTCTCTCCCTTCCCCCGTCTCTAAAAATAATGGGTAAAAAAAGAAGAAGAAGAAGAAGGAAATCCTGTCATTTGCAATAATGTGGACCTTGAGGATATTAGGCTAAGTGAAATAAATCAGAGAAAAACAATACTGTATAATCTCACTTTTATGTATAATCTAACAAATTGATCTCATAGAAACAGTGAGTAGATTTGTGGTTATCAGAGGCTGGGAAGTTGGGGTAAATTGCAAAATGTTGGTCCAAGGGTACAAACTTCCAATTATAAATAAGTTCTGGGGATCTAATGTGTAACATGATGACTATAGTTAACACATTGTTGACCGGAAATTTTATACAAAGCTAATGCAAGTGTAAACATGAATTAACTCATGTAGCAAACTACTACAGTCATCTGTTCATTAAAAATACTGTATTGTATTCTTAAATTTTGCTAAGAGAGTAGATCTTTTTTTTAAAAGATTTTATTATTTTTCAGAGAGAGGGGAAGGGAGAGAGGCAGAGAGGGAGCAACACATCAATGTATGGTTGCCTTTCACCTGCCTCTAGGTACGGACCTGGCTGGAGACCAGGCTTGCAACCTGGTTATGTGCCCTGGCTGGGAATCAAACCAGCAGCCTTTGGGTTCACAGGCCCACGCCTTATCCACTATGCCACCAGCCAGGGCAAGAATAGATCTTAAATGTTTTTACCACATGAAAAAAGGGTAATTGTACTGGCTGGTGTGGCTCAGTAGATTGAGTGCCGGCCTGTGAACTGAAAGGTCACCAGTCTATCTAATCAGGGCACATGCCTGGATTGCAGGCCAGGTTCCCAGCTGGGGGTGTACGAGGAAATAAGAGATAACCAATAGATATATCTCTCACACGTTGATGCTTCTCTCCTTCTCTTTCTCCCTCCCTTCCCCTCATTCTAACAAATAATAATAAATAAAATTAAAATACTGCACTAGTGAATTTTCAAAAAGATCAGGAGGAAAGTCAGTGTTGGTCAAGAGTAAAGTAACTGAAAAATGAAAAAAAAAATTTTTTAAGAGTATGTTTGATGATAGATATGTTAAATAACTGTATTGTAGTAACCACTTCACCATATATATGTATACTATTGTACACTTAATTTACACAATGTTATTTGTCAATTAAAGCTCAATATTGCCCTGGCTGGTGGCACAGGTTGCTGGTTCAATTCCCAGCCAGATCACAGAACCAGGTTGCAAGCCATGTCTCCAGCCAGGTCCTTAGCTGGAGGCAGGTGAAAGGCAACCATACATGATGTCTCTCTCTCTCCTTCTCTCTGCCTCTCTCCCTACCCCTTTCTCTAAAAATAATAAATAAAATCTTTAAAAATAATAATAAAAAATAAACCATGTTGTTCAGGGGGGAAAAGCTGAATAAAGGTAGAAAAATTAAAAATAAAATAGCTAAGGTGGGTTTGAATTTAGTTTCCAACTTGTTAAAAAATGAAATATCATAATGGACCCATGAGTTAGGCTTGTCACACATATGGCAGCTCATGTTATAGTTTTGACAGTGACATGCCTGCCACTCTGGGGACTGAATGCAATGTGTTGTAACAAGAGTGGGTGAATGTTTCACTGGAGGGGCACTGTGGTATGTCTTTTGCTCCCTCTGCACCTGCCACCCTGCACTAACCCTCCCAGAGAACACTGACTGAGGGTGGCGAAATGGAGAGACTGAACAAGCTGGAAGGCCCTTGCACTCAGGACTGCACCCAGCCTGCAGACTCACCCCAGTCACCCAGCCAGTGGAGAATTTCATATAAGTGCTCCTCTTTAGTTTTAGCATCTTTGGAGAAGGAGGCAATTTTTTCCAACAAGATGAATCTGTTCTTGCTCTTTTGCTCCATCTGGTGAGATTTTGCCTTTTCTTTTAAATCATATCCTAATTCTTCCTGGAATTGGTTGATGACACAATTGACATTGTCCAAGATGTCAGAGAGCTGGGAAGAAATATCCTATATGGAAGACAGAAGACTATACTGTTTAGAGGTGTGAATTCTGGAGCCAGTTGCCATGTTCTCGTAGTGTGATCTTAGACAAGTGATTAAAACTTCTGAGGCCTCTGTTTTCTTAGTTATAAAGTGGGGATTATTATAGTATTTATGTCACCGGGGTTTTGTAAATATTAAATGAATTAATATTTGTAAAGCACTTAGGACAATGTCTGACATATAAAATAAGTAGCTCTTATTACTGTCATTTTGATTATTAAGACCAGTTCAGGGCCCTAGCCAGGTGATTCAGTTTGTTAGTGTTGTCCCTACACCCAAGGTTGCAGGTTCAATACCTAGTTAGGGCACATACAAGAATCAACTAACGAATGAATAAGTGGAACAACAAACCAATTTTTTTCTCTCTCTCAAATCAATAAAATTAAAATATCTGAAGAGAGAGAGACAGACAGACAGAACAGACACCAAAGACCAAGTTAGGGAGAGAATACTAAAACTCTACAGCAAGCATTTCTTCCAAATTTCAGAATTTGCTGGGGATTTCTGGACATCTCTTCTCACAAGGATCCAGAGGAAAAAGACTGGGAAAATTAGGCTCTAAGAAACTCAGGAACAGAGAGGCCCCCATAAAAAAATGCACTAGAGGTTTTCAAGCAAGATGGTTCCAGCCTTTGGTCATTTCTCTGTGAGCTTCTAGGGCTCAACTTAGGAAATTCTGACAGGTCTCCAGGAACCGACACCAATTATGAACACTGGGCCCCTCCTCTTGTCTTGCTAGGACCCTCCCGTCTGTGTTTCAGGGTCATCCTAGAGTTTCCAAGGGCTGTTCCTTTCCTGGGCCCAGCACTGCCTTTGGTGGGAAGGGGGAAGTGGGTGGTGGTTTGACTCTAGCCTGCCCTGGACAGGCCAAGTTTAGGAGGTGGATATTTTGCACTAATCTGTCTGCAAACCTAGTTTGCCAAGGATCCCAGGACCCCCAAGGGCCCAGACCTGAATCTTGCCCAAATCTGGGATCAGTCCCCAACTGCCACATCAGACCCCAGCAGAAGAGTTACTCCCTCATCTCCAGGGTTACCTCCTGAGCCCGAGTTAGCTGGGCTGCTTCAATCCTTGAGATAATGGCTTTCACCGATGCAGGGGTCACCAATTGCGGGGGCTCATCTTTCTCCATTTTGGATCACTTTGTCAGTTACAAAGATGTCCTATGTCTCAAGTACACAAATCTGGACACGTGAGGTTGGCTGTTTTGGAGTTAAGCGTTCTGGGGCAGCTCCCTGAGTACCCTACGTGTAGTCACAGCTCCCGGTAACTGCCAGGCATCAGGTTCCAACTGACCTTTTCTCCAGTGACATCATCAATTCGATTAGAAGAATGACTGCCTGTCATCTATCTGCTTGATTATCTAGATGATTGATACCTAATATATATTACCTTGACCTGTTGCTTTTAAAAAGTCATGAAATGTTTTGCCCCCAAACTAAGTGTTAATGGCTACAAATAGGAAAAAGCAATTAGAGAAAGTTGGTTTTCCCAAAGAGAACTTTTAAAAAATTATAGTTGATCAATAACTAATGGGAATATGTTTGCATTTGCACCAAGGATTGGGGCTCAATCAGCACTTTCATTTACTGAAGGTGATCATCAATGCAAGAGGCCTTTCAAAAACAAATGGTTAAAATGTATGTACAGGACCTAGAACTGTTGTTGAATACTTGTTGAATGAATGAATATGTAAGTACAAATACATATTAATGCAAATTATTCTTCTATGCTCCTGAAAAGTATTCCCATTTAGCAAACAAGAAATTAGGTTCATCAGCCTGCGAACCCAAAGGTTGCTGGTTCGATTCCCAGTCAACTGGGTAGAAGTGGAGAAACTGTTGAGGGAGATGTTGGGAAAGTGAAACCCTCCTATATTACTGTGAGAATATAAAATGGTGGAGCCACTTTGGAAAAACAGTTTGGCAGTTTTTTAAAAAGTAAAATATAAATTACCACACAACCCAGTAATCCCATTCCTAAATAATGAAAATATGTCCTACACACATTCATAAGTAGCTCTATTTGTTATAGCACAAAACTGCAAACAACCTTAACGTCCATCAACTGACAAATGGATAAAACAAACTGTAGTATGTCTGCGCAATGAAATATACAACTTCACGTTAAAAAGGAATGAACTACTGACACATGCAACACTGATAACCTCAAAAGCATTATGCTAAGTGAAAGAAGCCAGACACACGCTACTACAAACTGTATGATTCCACTTATCCAAAATGCTGGCAAAGCAAAACTATAATGACAGAAAGCAGGTGAGTAAATACCAGGAGCCAGACGAGGAAGGGACTGACCTCAACAGAACACAACGGAAGTTTCTGAGTGAAGGAAATGTTGTATGTCATGATTATAGCTGTGGTTTGATGACTGTAGATGTTTGTGAAAATTCATTGTATTGTACCCTTAAAATTGAAGAATTTTATTATATGTAAATTATATCTCAATGAAACTAATTTTTAAAAATGTAATGTTTTATAATACCTAAAACGGTGGTGGAATTGTGGACAGGTAGTGCAAGGCGCTGGAAGTTAGGTAGGAGGGTATTGGAGGGTGGAAGGAAATGACCCTCCCTCTTTTCTTGTGGCAAGCCTTCTTTACGCTCATTCTCTTTTCCCTTGGGGCTGGGATGCTCCCTCCTCCAAGCTTCTTTCCCACGTAGCTCTGTGGCCAATAGCAACACTTTCACTACAGTTCAAGGGCCAGGGGAGATCACTAGCCCAGAGAGAAGTTTGTAATTTTTTTTTTTTTTTTAATGAAGCCAACCCCCTTTTTAAGCAAAGCCTCTTATAGAACCTTACTATCTAAAACAGGTAAAAGCAGTATCTTATTAGAATGCATTTATATAAGGTCAAGGTCAACTTCATGATTATCTCTGTGTTATAAAATCAATGTCAACAAGCCCCCTTTTAAAAATACTTTATTTATTTTTAGAGAGAGGGAAAGGGAAGGAGAAAGAGAGGGAGAGAAACATCGATGTTTGAAAGATACTTTGATTAGCTACCTCTTACCTGTCCCCAACCGGGAACCTGACCCGCAACCCAGGCATGTCCCCTGATTGGTAATCAAATCTGTGACTTTTTGGTTCACAGGCTGGCACTCAAACCACAGAGTCACAGAGCTAGGGATCAACAAGCCTTTTTAGTTTTTTTCCAATGACCCCAACAAGACTTTTTTAATGAACCCTAAACTTTGATATGTAGGACATTTGTGTGTGTGTGTGTGTATATATATATATATATATATATATATATATATATATATATATATTTTTTTTTTTTTTTTTAAGGCCTAACAACTTTTTTTTTTTTAAAGATTTTATTTCATTATTTTTATAAAGAGGGGAAGGGAGAGAGGCAGAGAGGGAGAGAGACATCAATGTGTGGTTGCTTTTCATCTGCCTCCAGCCACAGACCTGACTGGAGACCTGGTTTGCAACCTTGTTATGTGCCCTGGCTGGGGAATCGAACCTGCGACCTTTGGGTTCGCAGGCCGGCGCCTTGTCCACTGTGCTACCAGCCAGGGCTTGTGTATATATTTTTAAACAGTTGTTTTAAATAGTTAAATATACTTAAAGTTTCTGGGTAAAAATAGTAGATTGAATACATGTATCTAATTTTGCTCCACTAAAACTAGAGTAAAGGGATTTTTTAAAGTATATTTTATTAATTATGCTGCTATAGTTGTCCCAGTTGCTTTTCCCCTTGCTCCCTCTGCCCAGTATCCTTCTTCCCTTTAGAAATCCTACCTCCCTTAGTTCATGTCCATAGGTCATCCCTATAAGTTCTTTGGCTTCACCCTTTCCTATATTATTCTTAACTTCCTTCCATCTATTTGGTACCCACCAGTTATGCAGGGGCATCATTTTCCCATTTTGTCCCCTTCCTCCTCCTAGCTGATAAGTCTCCAAATAATCCCCAAACCTATTCTGTTCCTATTCTGATTGTTTGCTTAGTTTGTTTTTATTTTTTTTAGGTTTTGTTGTTGATAATTGTGAGTTTGTTGTCATTTTATTATTCTTTATTTTTAAAAAGATTTTGTTATTTTCAGAGAGAGGGAAAGGGGGAGAGAGGCAGAGAGGGAGAGAAACATCAATGTATGGTTGCCCTTCACCTGTCTCCAGCTACGGATCTGACTGGAGACCTGGCTTGCAACCTGGTTATGTGCACTGGCTGGGAATCGAACCAGTGACCTTTGGGTTCACAGGCTGGCGCCTATCCACTGTGCCACTAGCCAGGGCTGTTGTCATTTTAATGGTTATAGTTATCATCTTCTTTTTCTTGAATAAGTCCCTTTAACATTTCATATAATAATGGCTTGGTGATGATGAACTCCTTTAGATTTACCTTGCCTGGGAAGCACTTTATCTGCCCTTCAATTCTAAGTGATAACTTATCTGACTAGAGTAATCTTGGTTGTAGGTCTTGGCTTTTCATCAGTTTGAATACTTCTTGCTAGTCCCTTCTTGCCTGCCAAGTTTCTTTTGAGAAATCAGCTGAGAGTCATAAGGAACCCCTTTGTAGGTAACTCTCATTTCTCTTGCTGCTCTTAAGATTCTCTCTTTTTTAAAAAATATTTTATTTATTATTTTCAGAGAAAGGGGAGGTAAGAGAGGCAAAGAGGGAGAGAGACATCTATGTATGGTTGCCTTTTACCTGCCTCCAGGTACGGACCTGGCTAGAAATCTGGCTTGCAACCTGGTTATGTGCCCTGGCTGGGAATTGAACCAGCCACCTTTGGGTTCAAAGGCTATCCCTTTATCTTTAACATTGGGCATTTTAATTATGATGTGTTGTGGTATGGTCCTCTTTGGGTCTAGCTTGTTTGGGACTATCTGTGCTTCTTGGACTTGTGTATCTATTTCCTTCATCAAATTTGGGAAGTTTTCCTACATTATTTTTTCACTTAAGTTTTCTATTTCTTGCTCTTTCTCTTCTCCTCCTGGCACCTCCTCTGATTCCAATGTTGGAACATTTAAAATTATCTCAGAGGTTCCTAAGCCTCTCCTTGTTTTCTTCAATTCTTGTTTCTTCATTCTTTACTGGTTAGTCACCCTGTATTTACTTCTTCCTTATGTTCCAAATCATTGATTTGAACCCCAGTTTCCTTCCCTTCCTATTGGTTTCATGTGGATTTTCCCTCATTTTACTTAGCTCAGCCTTCGCTTCTTCCTTTATGCATTTGTCGTACTCAGGCATACCTGTGAAGTCTGTGAGCATCTTTATCACCAGCATTTTAAACTGCACATCTGTTAGGTTGGCTATCTCCTTGTTGCTTAGTTTTCCCACTGGAACCTTGATCTGTTCCCTCTTTTGGTCCATACTTCTCTGTCTCCTCAATTTGACAGGCTCCTGTATTTGCCTCTGTATCTTAGGTAGAACTCTTGCATCTGTTACATTGAAAGTGGCAGAGCCTTAGGTACTCGTCAGTGTGGGGTGACCCATTTCACCATGTTGTGGTGCTGTACATATGTGGGGGGAGGGGTCTGAGAGGGAACAATGTCACTTGCTCAGCACTTGCCCCTTTTCCAGGCACTTCTCCCACTTTCCATATGATACTGGCTCCTCTCTAGCTGTTGCCCTGGCTGTGGTTCTCAGAGTGGGTAGGATTGTGGACATTCTAGAACTGTGGTGACCCTGTAAACGAACAGACTCTTCTGAGAGACTGGGTTTCTTCCTCCACCCCATCCCCCACTGGTTTTCACAATCAGAAGCAATGAGGCTTTATTTTCCTTGCTGGAACCATGAGCTGTGCAGTTTGGTCTGGTGCTGGGAGTGCTCCCCAGGTGTCCTTCCCTACTTTTTAAAAATGTGTGACTGTGCTTTCTACTAGTTGGCCATAGCCGTTGTCGCTGTTGCCACTGCTACAGCCCGTCCCCTCTGCCCCAGTTCTGCCCCTCCTAGCTGTCTGGATGAGTATTTCTTCTTTGTATCTTTGTTTGTTGGACTTCCATCTAGGTTGATTTTCTGGAATTTCTGGTTGTCTCTAGTTTTGAGATAACAGTATTAATTCTTAGTTGTGGAAGGAGAGGCAGTGTGTCTACCTATACCTCTATCTTGGCTGGAAGTCAGATTTTTAAATATATTATTTATTTATTTTTAGAGAGAAGGGAAGGGAGAGAGAAAAGGAGAGAAACACTGCTGTGCTAGAGAAATATCAATGGGCTGCCTCTTGAATGCCGCCAACCTGGGACCTGGCCCGCAACCCAGGCATGTATCTTGACCAGGAACTGAACCAGCAACTTTTCAGTTCACAGGCTGGTGCTCAGTCCACCAAGTCACACCAACCAGGGGATGAAAATCAGATTAAAAAGTTTTTCAATTTATTACTTTTTAGGGTGAGGAGAAGGAAGAGAAGCAGAGAGGGAGACAGACATCAATGTATGGTTGCCTTTCACCTGCCTCCAGCCACGGACCTGGCTGGAGATCTGGCTTGCAACCTGGTTATGTGCCCTGGCTGGGAAACAAACCAGCAACCTTTGGGTTCACAGGCCAGTGCCTTATCCACTATGCCACCAGCCAGGGAGAAAATCAGATTTTTAAAGGTATAGATCCATGAGGATAAGGAAATAAGACAGGAGACAAAAACCAAATAATTTAAGAAGCTAGAAAGCATGTGGATGAGTATTACTGACTTAGAGTAGAGGAAGATGGATCTAAGGCCAGCAGTGTGGCAACCATATGGCAAAACAGAATTGGTTGTGCCAGATGGCTTACTACCCTGAGAAGGAAGTCCTAAAGATGCTGACAACAGAGGCTCCCTGCAATGAATTGTGACCAACATGTCCCATCATGTACCTAAACCCACAGAGCACAAACACTTCCAATCAGCTTTTAGGTGACCCATCCTTAAATGTGAACAGCAAACCAAGGATTGTAAGACCTCCAAGAAAAGAATCTAACATGAAATAGACCAAATCAACAGAAAAAGAAAGTTAGAGGCCCTGACTGGGTAGTTCAGTGGGTTAAAGTGTTGACCCTATATGCCAAGGTTGCAGGTTTGATCCCTGGTCAAGGCACATACAAGAATCAACCAATGCAAAAAACTTTGGTACATTTACGCAATGGAATTCTATATAGCAGAAAGAAAGAAGGAACTTGTACCCTTTGCAACAACATGGATGGAACTGGAGAGTATTATGTTTAGTGAAATAAGCCAGTCAGTGAAGGACAAATATCATATGATCTCACCCATTATGGGACAATAATGAACAAAACTAACAACATACAAAACAGAACCAAATATATGAATACAGTGAATAGGCCTTCAGTGGTCAGGGGGAAAGG
>PVIW01005554.1:0-104170 GCA_004026585.1 Noctilio leporinus | reverse complement strand
AAAGTTTACTGCCTATATTTTTCTCCAGGACCTTTATGGTGGCACTGCTTATATTTAAATCCTTTATCCATCTTGAGTTTATTCTGGTGTATGGTGTAAGTTGGTGGTCTAGTTTTATCTTTTTGCATGTTGCTGTCCAGTTCTCCCAACACCATTTGTTGAAGAGACTGTTTTTACTCCATTGGATGTTCCTTCCCCCTTTGTCAAATATTAGTTGACCATAGAGTCCTGGGTTAATTATTGGGCTCTCAATTCTGTTCCATTGATCTATATGTCTATTCTTATGCCAGTACCAGGCTGTTTTGATGGCAGTAGCCTTGTAGTATTGTTTGAAGTCCGGTATTGTGATTCCTCCTACCTTGTTCTTCTTTCTCAAGATTGTTGTGGCTATCTGTGGGCATTTTTGGCTCCATATAAATTTTTGAAGTGTTTTTTTTTTTTTTTCCTATTTCTGTGAAGTCTGTCATTGGTATTTTAATTGGGATTGCATTGAATATGTAGATTGCTTTGAGTGTATTTATTTTGAATCAATAAATGAAAGTTACAGAAATAAATTGGTATGGAAAAAAGGAAAGATGTAACCTAATTTTTTTGAGAGATGAAGCTATTAGTTTATGTTTATTAAGTGAAATAAAAGGATTACAAGGTTCTACTAAAAGATATCTCTTCCTTGCTACAGACAAGTACACATAAGGCAACATTTCCATGTGAGTGAGTGTCCTCTGCTGATATGCATTTTTCCAGACTGGCATGCCGATGGTGATGGTGGTAGGGTAAAGGGAGTCAGAGCACCAGAATTCCACTTGGTCTCACATTAATTACAGCCATATCCCCAATAGCTTTTATGCACAAAGAGTGTGTTTTGCTCTCCATTCCTCTAATTCTTCTATCCAATTATTAACTAGTTCTATACTCAAAGCAGAGAGGAGTGGTACTTTTCCATAATGCCCTGTTCTCTAAAGTGTTATTTTAAAAATCCATTAAACAATATTAATAAGCTGAATTTTAAGGTACTATTCCTGAATACTATTGTAATTTAAGCTGAAGATATTTCCAAATAGATATTTGAATTTTTTTATTTTCAAATAAAATATTATTGTTGAAAGAAATAAGAGGTTTTAAAATTTATGAGTAAAAAGATATGACAGTTGCACTGAAAGAAACATTAAAGAAGCAATTCATAGTAACATTAAAAGAAAATATATACAAAAATGAAAGAAAGAAAATAATTATATACCAAAAAATGATTGATAAAATAAATGGCATTGACTACTTGGTCTTATGATACAGGATTGAGTACACACCTTATATTGGATAAGATTCAGAGTATCCCAAAATGCTCCTAAAAAGCTGATTTAAATTTGTTTTAAATATTCCTGTGAGTTTCTGTTACCATCTTTTTATAATGAGAAAAAGTTATTTTTTAAGACTTCAACAATATTATGTATACTATTAGCCAAGGATTATAAGATCCTGTATTCTGCATAGTCATTTCTGGATCAGCCATACATATTTTGTATAATTAATTCCTTTATTATAACAGATAAAGCTCTTATTACAGGCTACCAGTGTGGATGGAAAATAAAAGCATGTATGTCTTGGTAACTAAATAGAAATAAATGTAGGCCAAAAAAATTATACTTGAACATTTTTAGATCATTAGAGCACAAAGAGCCACAACTGAACAGCCATTGCTGACTTTGTTATTACTCACCAGGGAGAGAGTACAGGCATACGATTATCTTAAAAAATGCACAAGTGTTTGACGTAATTCAAAACTCAATTACACTTTTGCTACTACTAGTACTGGTACTACAACTGATACTAATATACTAATATTTTATCTTCTCAGATAAGTAGAAATAGGAAAAATAATTTTTCTTAATCTTATAAGATGCATCTGTCTACCCTCCAAAAAATCTAACTAAAATACATTTAATGTAGAAACATTGAAATATTTTTATTCAAGATTGGAGGCAAGTCCAGGCTATGCCTTTTATAATGTTCATTCAACAAGGTAGTGAATTGGACATTTATAAATAATACAAACATAAACATTAAAGAAACATTTCCATTATACATCCTCATCATATTTGGCATATTGAAAAGTCTATAGATTACTAAAACATACTAATACCTCATGTATAAATGTAAATAATATCACAAGATATGAGTTCAATGCAATGAAAAAGTAAAACTGACAAGATTTTACAAGTATTATAACACTCCAAAGAGCTAGTATTGCACAAAATGATCTACAAGAACAGAGGAAGCAGTCTACCTGACCTAAAGACTTATGCAAAGTGGAAATAATATAAGTGGTATTGACATAATAGGCAAAAAGGAATTCTGGCCAAGATGGAGGCATAGGTAGACATTCTGTGTCTCCCTCACAACTAAGAAGGAATACAACTACCTCAAACTAGAGACAACCAGAAGTTCCAGAAAATCAAGCTGCAAGGAAATCCAACAAAGATATAAAGAAGAAATAACAGCTCTATCTAAGACATATAGGCAAACATAAGAGCCTGTCAAGTTGAGGAAATAAAAAAGTATGGTTCCAATAAGGGAACAGATCAAAGTTCCAATGGGAAAACTAATTGATGATAAGATAGCCAACCTAACAGATGAGGAAATAGCCAACTTAACATATACAAAGTTCAAAATGCTACTGATAAAGATGCTCACAGACATAACAAATATGCTTAAGTATGACAAACATAGGAGGGAAAAAATGAAGGGTAGGCTAAGTGAAACAAAGGAGAATTCACATGAAAACAATGGTGAATGGAAGGAAACCAGGGTTCATATCAATAATTTGGAACATAAGGAAGAGTTAAACAGTCAACCAGTACAAAAGAAGGAAACAATTGGAAAAAATGAGAAGAGTCTTAGAAACCTCATGGACAATTTTAAATGTGCCAACATCTGAATCATAGGGGTGCCAAAAGGAGAAGGTGAAGAGCAAGAAATTGAAAACTTGTGTGAAAAAATAATGAAGGAAAATTTCCCAAATTTGGTGAGGAAAATAGACATACAAATCCAGGAAACACAGAGAGTCCCAAACAAACTAGACCCAAAGAGGACCACACCACCCCATCATAATTAAAATATCAAAGGTTAAAGATAAAGAGAATCTTAAAAGAATCAAGAGAAGAGAATTACCTACAAAGGGGTAAGCTGATTCCTCAAAAGAAATGTTGCAGGCAAGAGGGATTGCCAACAAGTAGTCAAAATGATAAAAAGCAAGGACCTACAACCAAGATTATTCTATACAGCAAAGCTATCATTTAGAATGGACAGTCAGACAAGGTAAAGCTAAAGGAGCTCATCATCTCTAAGCCAGAAACAAACAAAAACTTAACAACCAACGAGAATAGGAATAGAATCATAGGTATGGGAACATTTGGAAGATTATCAACTGGAAGGAGAAAGAGTTTAAGAAGCACAATTGGCCCTGGTTGGTGGCACAGTGCATAAGGTGCTAGCCTGTGAACCCAAAGGTTGCTGGTTTGATTCCCAGCCAGTCTGCCCAGCCAGGGCAACATAACCAGTCTGCAAGCCAGGTCTCTAGCCAGATCAGTAACTGGAGACAGGTGAAAGGCAAGCATACATTGATATTTCTCTCCCTCTCTGCCTCTCTCCCTTCCCCTATCTCTCTGAAAAATAGTAAGTGAAATCTTAAAAGAAAAAAAAAAGCATAATTGGTAGGTACAAAGTAGTCAGGGGGAAGTTAATAATTATACAGGAAAGGGTGAAGACAAAGAACTTACATGTGTGACCATAGACATGAGCTAAGGGGGGTAAAATTGCTGGAAGGAAGAGAGTACTGGGTGGGCTGGAGCAAAGGAAGAAATTGCAACAACTGTAACACCATAATCAATAAAATATACTTTGAGATAAAAAAAAAAATAGACAAAAAGAATCTAGATAAGCTGATTTGCATACAATTTAATTACTTACAACAAAGGTGCCAAGTCAATAAATGTTGAAAGGCAAGTCTTGTAAACAAATTATGATAAAAGAACTTGAGGCTCTGGCTGGTGGCTCAGTGAATAGATGCTAGCCTGAAAACCCAAAAGTTGCCGGTTCGATTCCCAGCCAGGGCAACATAATCAGGTTGCAAGCCAGGTCTCCCGCCAGGTCTGTAGTGGGAGGCAGGTGAAAGGCAACCATACCTTGATGTTTCTCTCCCTGTCTGCCTCCATACCTTCCCATCTCTCTGAAAATAATAACTTCTTTAAAAAAAAAAGAATTTCATACCTGTGTAGAAAATAAAAATAATCTCAAACACTATTTCATGCAACATAAATATTAATTTACATAAACAATAGAACTAAATATATAAGGTAAACTATAATGATTCTATAAAAAACAAAATAATATATTTATAAATTTTAAGTAGTCAATGATTTCATCAAGCAAACACTGAGTAACTTACTATAAAATAAGAAAAATACAGAAATTGACTATAATTAAAATAAATAATATTAGCTCACCATAAAAAATAATAGACAATAAATTAGGAATATATGTCAATGCATTTATTTTTTAAAGATTTTATTTATTATTTCCAGAGATATAGGAAGGGAAAGAGGCAGAGAGGGAGAGACACATCAATGTATGGTGTTGCCTTTCACCTGCCCCCAGCCATGGACCTGGCTGGAGACCTGGCTTGCAACCTGGTTATGTGCCCTGGCTGGGGAATCAAACCAGAGACCTTTGGGTTCACAGACTGGTGCCATTCCACTGAGCCACCAGCCAGGGCAGTCAATACATTTATATTGTTATATTTATTGATACTATATAATGAACAATTACAACTTAATAAAAAAGGCAACTGAATAAAGGGGATAAAGTAGTGAAGAAACAGTTCATAAAGGAAAATATACAAACACCTGAAAAGATAACCCACATTATCAGTTACCTAAAAATTAAATATGTCATGAATTATTACACTCATATTACCCACTAGTATTGTTAAAATGAAAAAGACTGACAAGACCAATTGTTCAGAACGATATAGAATAATTGGAATTCTAAATTTCTTCTAGGAGCATAACAATGAAATTATTTTAGAAGACTCTTTAACATTGTAAAGTATATAAATGTTGAAATACTATGCTGTATGCCTGAAATCAATATAACATTGCATATCAACTATAATAAAAAAGTGGAAACAAGCCCTGGCTGGTGGCACAGTTGATAAGGCACCAGCCTGCAAACCCAAAGGTCACTGGTTTGATTCCCAGCCAGGGCACATAACCAGGTTGCAAGCCAGGTCTCCAGCTAGGTCCGTAGCTGGAGGCAGGTGAAAGACAACCATATATTGATGTCTCTTTCCCTCTCTGCCTCTCTCCCTTCCCCTATCTCTCTGAAAAATAGTAAATGAAATCTTTAAAAAAAAGTGAAATAACATAAAGTTAAAGAACTGGAAAAGCATATATATTAAGATAGAAAAAGTAGTTATCAAGGGAGGAAAGCAACTGTTTTATATGTACTTTTTTTGTGGTGTTACATGACAGTTAACAATAATCAGGACTCATGAAAATAAATTGTTAATATATGTACATTTTATTGTAGAATTATACCTAAAACATGAAATGATAATTCATTAATTAAATACTGTAAGAATGCAATGTGTAGACAAATAAAAGATGCTATTTTATTTTGTATAATGAAGTGTGTAAATGTGAACATTCATGTTAGTTAACAATTAATTTAAAAATACTGGAAAGATATAAAGAACATCCCCCAAAAGTGATTACCCCTTAAGTTATTCCTTAAGAGGGACAGGTAATGAAATAGAAAATAAAGTAGATCAAGCAGAAGTACTAATAGTATAGTGATGTTTACATATTTACCATATAAATTTTCTGTTGTTATGTTTTTAGTGGTGTTTGATTGTATTAACAAATTAGAAAAATAAGGGGGGTAATAAAGTGGTAAATAGCATTTTTAGATAGTCAGTAATAACAATTTATTATTATTGTTGTTGTTATTGTTATTTGTAGATTGATGGTTTCATCTTTCGATGTAGTTCTAGAAAATACCTTTGGTAGAGGGAGACAAGATCAGAAAAATCACTGTGCACCCTTAAGATAATGACTTTATCTGTCTTGGATAAGACTTATGGTAGAAAAGGTCAAGATTTAGTTCAGTGTTAACATGATAAAATACGTATAAAATTTACAAAACAATCATTTTTAGCATCTGTTTTTCTTGATAATTACTTTATTAAATAGCATATTAACTATGATTGTATTTAAGCATTCTAGTTTGAATTCTGTTGAATGTTGGAAAAAAATATTAAATGCTAATGCTCTTAGAACCTATTTGCATTGATTATAGCTGCATGAATACATCATAGAAGAAAAATAATTTTTAAAAACCATTTGAAATCACTCTTACTGTTCTTCCTTTTACCATCTTTGAGCCATAAAGTACACACAATGGAAGAACTGACAAGTCTACTTTGGTATCAACCATTCAGTTAAATTATGACTGTTTGTCACTCCAAATGTAACATTTAATTTTCCACTACTCCTGTATATCTCTCTTTATACTATAATTTTATGTTAAATATTATTATTTAATCAGTACTATATATTTTTTGAAAATATTAACTGGCTTAAATTAAAATCCTTTTCCAGTTAATACTTAAAATATACTATAAATCATTTTCTTTCAATATATAGTTGCACGAGAGCATTAACATGTACTGTTTAATATCTTAGGTTAAATAATTTGTGCCTCAGCTCCTTACAGTGACCAAATAGCTCAGTAAACAATGTTTTTTATAAGTTCATTTCACTTCACTTAGTACAACTCTTGCCCCAGATGAGGAGGGGATTATATTGTTTTTAGTCAATACTTTCATCATTTAGCACAGTAACTGTGTCATTCTCTAGTCCAGGTGAATTGATATAATTTTGAAAACAATTATGTTTTTCACTTCTATCATGTTTTGCACACATATATAATTATAACATTTAGCCATCCAAATATTTTTAACCTCCCACATACTAGCCATTTTTTAATTATTTTAAGCCATTTGATCTTAATGAGTATATTTTCCTTTTGAATCTTCACACTGATTTTTGCATTCTCTCGGTTTTAGTCTTTTTAAAACTGCTTTTCGATGATCCAATATGTGTTTCATTTCATCAGATTTCATAGCAGAATAGGTTTAAGTTAAATAAAGAGGTCTATAATAAAGAGTGACTATATCTAATTTAGGTATCTCTCTTGTAGCACAGTCTTTGCTTGTACTCGTTTTGTTTCCTTAATGCAAAATATAACTCTATTGTTTCTCTTTACTCTTCATTACTCCGGTGTGTCCACTTTATCACTCTCCCTCCTCCTTATCTCCTCTATAATAAGTAACCACTGCCAACAAGCCCAGAGAATAGAGATTTGCCTGAGATATGCCTGTAACTACTGGGAATAACTAAATTATTTCGCTGAGGTTGTTTCTTTGATCATATAAGCCCAGAAATGTTAGGTGTTCCTAACAGAGGCAGTGACTGCATAAGAATAAAATTAGGATATTCAGTTTATTCACACACACACACACACACACACACACACACAAATCCAGATGATTTTTGAAACTCAGAATTTAATACAGGAAAATGAACTACACTGGGTCCTGATGTTGTTTTCTACTTTGTCCTTGCAAAAGAACTTGTGAACATGTTCATCAGTGTGACAGGGGCATTTTAGTATTGATCTTGACTTGTATTTCTTCAGTGAATTATTGTTCAAATTTTACCTGATCTTGTGAGAATTAGAAGTTTTGGCAAATCATCCAATAATTATTTAAGTTATTATAATAGATTTTTTTTTCTTTTTTTGCTACTACACTTGTTTAGATGACTATCTTGAGCACTGATACTTGTTAGCCCTTAAATGGTTGTGTATATTTGCAGCACTGTTTTTATAAACTAAGTTCATTTAGATGTGTTCTCATCTTGGAGTTTAAGTTTTCTTGATTTGACTCCTGAATTATTTATAAGCTTCTGTGTTGTCCGGCAAGGCTGAGAGATAAGGGAGAGATAAAGTCCTCTAGCATAAATATCACTTTTTTGAGTCCCCTTCCCTATTGGAGTAGTACTGAGAACATTTCTGAATAATATAATTAAATGATCCCTTTGGAAAATTTAGCTCTGGGTTTGCTTTGGGCCAAATTGGCTAATCTGCTTGTGCCTAACACCACATGTGTCACATTATGTAGAATATTGATTGATCTAGTTTAGTTGAATTACTCTCACTATGGACCCTTCAATTCACTGGCTAGAACAAAGTCTTATTTAGTCCATGTGTGAAGATATAATTAATTATCGGGCCAGGAGTCTCATACCTACTGCATATTGATTTACTAAGTGTGTTTGGTTGGAATAGCAGCTCCTTAAATAGACTCAGGTTAGCAGTTTTAAAGTGGCAGCAATTTTGAGGAGGAGGGGAGGGTAATGTTCAAAACTCTTCAGAATCAGCAAGAAGTTGAAATAGTGATACAATTGAATCAGCAAGTGAGAAGAGTGGGTGTATATTGTAATGCTCAATATAGAGATGAAATAAAAATCAATTTGAAAAAATACAGTCATGAAATTATATGTAATGGATAGGGATGCTGCTGACTAGAGAAGATGGTGAGTTATTTTCAAAAGAGTTGGCTAGACCAAGACTTTAAAACAATCTATTGTGTAAAATCTATCCTTAGTAAGGTCAGAGCTATTCAAGCTTCTGTAGGTATCTGCTTTCTTGTTTCACAAATTATACAGGATATTAATGCAGAATGGTAAGTCTCACTCTGATAGACCCTAGAACTGACTTATCCAAATGTATTGCTTACACATATACTGCTTTTTTCTCTATTCATTAATGTTAATTTTAATAAGTTTTGTAGTATGTATCTACTTTATTTTTCTTTCAAGCTTGTCTCTTTGGTGTTAGATACATTTCATTAAAATACTATTCTAGAACATATATTTCAGCACATCATAAAAACATAGTATTGGAACTGGAAGAAAATTAATCATGTCATTAATTATTTTTTCATTCTTTTATTGAGATACAATGCACATACCATAAAACCCAACTTTTAAAAATGTACAATTCAGCAGTGTTCAGTATACTCACAAGATGTATAAATATCACCACAATCTAATTCCATAACATTTTCCTAGACCCCTTACCACAACATTTGTTATGATTGCAGGGAAATACTGATTTCACAGAATGAGTTAAGAAGGGGTCAGTAATTGTTCAATAGAGTTTTAAGAGAGTTTGTAGAGAATTGTTATTAATTCTTAATAGTTGGGTAGAATTACAGTGAAGCCACTTAATACTTAACTTTGAGGAGAGAATTTTGATTATTATGTCAATCATTTTCCTTATAAGTCTACTTAAAGTTTCTAATTCTTCTTAAGATAGTTGGGTAACTTTTCTCTTTCTCAGAATTTGTCCAATTCATCTAGGTTATTTCATTTTTTGGCATACTATTATTCATGCAATTCCCATATAATCTATTTTATTTCTGTAATATCTGTGGTAATATCCCCATTTTTCACTTGATTTCAATCATTTGACTATTCTCTTTTTTATTGGTAATTTTAACTAAATGTTTGCAATTGTATGATCTTTTTGAGGAAACAATTTGGTTATGATTATATTTTCATTATTGTCTTTGTATTCTGAAGCTTAATAATTTTCACTGCAATCTTTATTATTTGTTTCCTTGTGTTTATGTGAGGTTTAGTTTACTCTTCTTTTTCCACTATCTTAAAATGAAAGCTTAGGTTATTGATTTACGTTCTTACTTTTAAAAATAAAGGTTTCATAGTTATTGTTTGTTTAGTGACTTTGTTTTCTGCCTAATTGTTTATTTGTTTGATTTCTGCCTAATTCTGTACATTCTGTATCTTTGTCATGTGTGTCCAGTGAGTTGCACTTGTTTAGTCTTTATTTAATGATTGGACAGAAATTTTCTTATGTCTAGAAATGATATGTCTCCTTGTTTTGCTGAGAGATTTTGCAACTGTTTTGGCATGCCTTCAACAACACTAGCTTATAATTCTGCCTTCATCTATGATGTTAATATCTTTGACAGACGTGCTGCTGCCCTCTCCCTTTGGTAGCTACTATTATGGGACAAATAAAAACAGCCCTTTAGATTGGGATCTTCAGGGAACCACAGGGAGGTCAAATGATGAATTTTCGTTGGGAATGAAGCTTTGAAAAAGCTTCTGCCCCATTTTGTTCCCTTATGTACCAGGAATGCAGGCTGTTGTTTTTGAAAGTTTGCTGTTCTTACTGAGATTTTCTTGCCAAAATTAACCTTGGTTGCTGAAGCCTTCCGTTAATTTTCAGAATCTGAATATTTTTGTTCTGAGTGTTTTTGCCTACCCCCTCATTTTTTAAATGATTTTATGGTGGGATGAATTGTTCATGATCCTCTCTCTGCCATTTTTACTAAAATTACCCAATTACATTTATTTTTAAATTGAGAACTTAGGGGCAGACTTAACTTATCCAAAAATTAGATAAGCCCTATCCACAAAATATGTATAATTCTAAAATTACATCTAACTATTGCCCTTTTGAACAAAATGTCTTTAGTTATTAAGATGGTTTCTATATGTATCAACATATTATGCATCAGATTCAAATTTTATAGTTCTGATATAACATGGAATAAAACATGTGCTTTTAAACCATAACCACTTGGTTATATTTTTCAGAAAGCTAGTAAGTTTGATGAATTGTGGCAATATGAGCTTGAATGTTCTGCATTTATTCAAGAAGAACTGCCCTTATAAAGAGTAAAATATTTCTTTTCATTTTCTTACTTTCTTCAAGTGATATATAGGCTCTTTTCTGAATTGTTAAGCCTTTCTATTAAGTGTGATAGCTCACAAAGGTGCCTAGTTTTCATTTTCTGAAAGAGAGAGTTGAAGTATGAATAGATGCTGACCTAATTTCACTCCCCTTTGATCATGTTGCAGTGGCAAGCATTCTTTATTGCATAATAAGGAAAACACATATGATGATTGAGATTGTACTGACAAGGAAGGGAAAATTCAAATTGTGATTTCTATATTAAGCAAAGAACTTTCCAAAAGGCCGGAAAGATTAATAGAAAGTAATATTAGTTTTCTGCTTTTCAAGGCTTGAGACATTCTAGATAGATAAACTCTTTCTATTATTTCCAAATATAAAAAAAAGTGATGACTGTTTCGATTCCCAGCCAGGGCACATAACCAGGTTGTAAGCCAGGTCTCCAGCTAGGTCCGTGGCTGGAGGCAGGCAAAGAGTAATCATACATTGATGCTTCTCTCCCTCTCTGACTCTCTCCCTTCCTCTCTCTCTGAAATAATAAATAAAAATCTTTAAAAAAAAAAAGCAATGAAATGTTCCTATCCTTGCTAGTTAATCTATTGATAGAGGCAATGATTATCTAATTAACAAATTTAAAAGTAAAAATAAGAAAATACATTTTTATAGTCATAACATTTTGCAGAATATTAAATATTTTTCTACATTCACTTAACAAAAACATTGATCAGCATCGGTATGTTTATGTACATACATGTAATGCTGTGCAAACTATCAAGTCACAAATCTCTCAGTCCTTTCTTTTTAATTTTCATACATTTTTATTTCTTTAGTTGCTCCAACTATTGTGTATAAAAGATGAATAAGCAATGCATTTTAGATTCATGAAGTTTACACTGAAACCTGGTAGATATCAATAATGAAGTTATTAATTTTGACTCTTCCTTTTCTCTTTCAGGCTTCTTTTCTCAACTACCTTATTGACAGTCATTTTATAACTATTAAATACCATAAATACATTCATTAAGTACTCTTCCCTTCCAGACTCTTTTTTTAAAGCTAGCTATCTTGTTTTAAATATTTACTGGGCCCTGGCTGGTAGCACAGTGGTTAAGGTGCTGGCCTGCGAACCCAAAGGTCGCAGGTTCGATTCCCCAGCCAGTGCACATAACCAGGTTGCAAACCAGGTCTCCAGTCAGGTCTGTAGCTGGAGGCAGGTGAAACGCAACCATACATTGATGTCTCTCTCCCTCTCTGCCTCTCCCCCTTCCCCTCTTTCTAAAAATAATGAAATAAAATCTTAAAAAAAAAAAAGAATTACTCTTTAAAAATAATAATAATAAATAAATAAATATTTATTTATTTATTTACTGGGCTCTGAAGAAAGAAAGCCACATGGAACTAAGACATTTAAATGCCTCATTTTATTTAATCTTCAAAAACTGCTATGAAGCTTCATGTAGTATATCTTAGTGAAACAATTGAGCCTTAAATTATTCATTTAATGCATAAGTTAAGAATATTTTTTAGAGTTAAACAGTAGAAAAATCTATGTAATATAGATTGAGATGTATTTTTTAACAAAAACTTGTCTGGAAAGTTGACTGTTGCCAGAATTGGTTTAGCAGTTAATTCATGTTTAGGTTAGAATCTTTGCAATGACCCTGGTTCTTTCCTCAGTTTCAGTATTGCTATCCCAGCCTAATTTATCAAATTCAAGCCAAAGGACAAGAGGGTAAAGTAGAAATGTAGACAACTTCTGTTAGGATATATTCCCAGTAGTGGAGTCTGAGTCAAAAGGGAGTTCCATTTTTTATTTTTTGAGGAAATTCCATAATGTTCCCCATAGTGGGTGTACCAGCCTACATTCCCACCAGCAGTGCACCAGGGTTCCTTTTTCTCCACATCCTCTCCAGTTTGTTGATTTATTAATGATGGTCATTCTGACAGGTGTAAGGTGGTATCTCTTTGTGATTTTAATTTACATCTCACTGATGGCAAGTGATGTTGAGCATCTTTTCATATATCTATGGACCATCAGTATGTCATCCTTGGAGAAATGTTTATTCAGGTTCTTTGCCCTTTTTAAATTGGATTGTTTGTCTTCCTAGAGTTGAATTGTATTAGTTCTTTCTACATTTTGGATATTAAACCATTATCAGATGTACCACTGGAAAAAAATATTCTTCCATACAAGTGGGTTTTCTTTTTATCTTACTGATGGTTTCTTTAGTTGTGCAGAAGCTTTTTAATTTGATGCAGTCTCATTTGTTTATTTTACCCATATTTACTCAGGTGTAACCATAATCTTAATAAGGAGTTTATTATTCCCTTGGATATTTAAAAACCTTTATAATAAAAGTAAGTATCCTCAAGTAACATTATATTATTTTAATGTTTGTTTAACTTGTATAATACAAGATTGCACTATAGGTAGTCTTTTATAACTTGCTTTTGTTTTCCCTTAATATATTTCTAATGTCTTCCATAAGGATAGCTGCAATGCTAATTTATTCAGTTTTATAGCTAAATGGTATTCAATTGTGTACAAGTAGACAAATATATTAGAATTATCCATACAATATTGCTCTTTTAGTAGATTAAAATGGATATATATGTACCCACTTTAGATTGAAGGACATTTAGGTTGTTTCCAAACAAGTTAACTATGAAAAATAATTGGGTAAGTTTTCTTACCAAAAATAAAAAGTAAGTTTAAATTTAAGCAATGCTTCCCAAAGATATTTCCTGTCTCTATGATTGTAGAAAATGATATCATTTTACATTGTGCAGTGATAAACTAAGAAACTGCTAACAGCTATTGGTGACTGGCCCAGGAACTCCAGCTAGAATAGCATTATCTAGTCCCTTTCCTGATGTATCAGCATAACATTTGCAGCACACTTATTGGGATTGCACATTTACTACATTATTATTATTGGTTATCAATTTTTAATCCAACAGAGTATATGTGTCTCATGACAAGAAGCATATCTCAACACTTAGGGTTAGTATCAAAATTTTACCACTAAACAAGTGAGGTTTAATATTTTAAAAATATTTCTCATGCTGCCACTTGTCTGCAAGGAATTGCCAGCAATTTAAAACAAGAAAATTAAAAAGTAAAAGGTCATGTTTAATTGATACATCTTAAAGACTTCTCTTCATTTACATTCTCTTACATACGGAACCAATTTTTATTAAGTAAAATTGTATATAAAGTTTAAAAGATGAAATTTAAATGATAATAAATAAGTACATTGTAGTTATCTGAAAATACATAATGTCTTTTATAAGCCTGTCTCCTGAACAGATATAAGCACCATGAATTTGAAGAACAAATACAAGGTCAAGAACATGAAGATACAAGAGTGCATATAGTAGGGTGGATCCAAGGGATGTCTGGAGTGAAATGGGTGAGTACAAAGACACAGATGAGACTTTAGTTCTGGGGAAAAAACAGTATTGAATCCATTAATTTGTTCCTGACATTAGGACATAATGGTCTCATATAGGGATTGCTGATGATTTTGCTCATGTAAGCCCTAAAATAATTTTGGAAAAGATCTACTCCCTTGTCATATATTTTTTGATGAAATTTCATTTATTCACAACCAACTTAAAAATGTACAGTTTTGTTACATGCATTCACCTGTGAAATGACCAAAACAAAGCAGAACGTTTCTATCAGCCCCACAACTTCCTTGTGCCTCTTTGTAGTCAGCTCAACCTATGGCTTCAGGAAACCTTTGTGTCACTGTCTACTCACATTTCATACGGTATGCACTCATGCCTGACTTTCTTTGTTCACCATAATGATCATGAGATTTATAGACATTGCCATGTATCCAAAGTTTATTCCTTGTCTTGTATAGAAAATTGTCCCATTGTATGAATACACTATGTTTTGTTCTTTATTCCTCTGTTAACAGGTTGTTCCCAATTTTTAGTTACTAAAAATAAACTGGATATAAATATCTGGGTATATATTTTTTTGTCTGGACATATGCTTTGCTTTCTTTCTTTCTCTTTTTTTTTTTTGCGAGGGGCGGGGGTGGATACATAGAGATCAAAAGGTTCCCTCTCTAGGTAAGTGGATGTTTAATTCTGCAGGGGTTATACTGTTTCTCAAAGTACCTGTACAATATTTATAGTCCCTCAAAAAGAGTTCTAGTTTTTGTATACTTGCCAGACAGTTGTCATTATCAATCTTTTCATTCTAAACATTCTAAAAGATATTTAGCCCTGGCTGGTGGAGCTCAGTTGGTTGGAGCTTCATTCTATGACCCAAAAGTCATAGGTTCAATTCTGGTTAGGGCACAAAGCTACATTGTGGGTTCCCACTTCCATCTCTGATGGCATGTACAATCCCAGACTCAGAGAGTATGAGAGGCAACCAATGATTTTTTTCTTTTTTTTCTTTTTTTTTTTTTTGCACTGATGTTTCCCTCTCTCTCCTCTTCTCTGTATAAATATAATGGGGAAAAAAAAAACACAAAAAATAAAAGTCCTCAGGTGAGAATAAAAAATAAATAAATAATAAAAAGTGTCTAATTGTCTACTTATGGTTTTACTTTGCATTTCTTTTTAAACTAATGAAGTGAACATCTTTTTAATGTACTTATTACCTAACCTTATATCCTCTTTTAACTTCTGTTATTAGCTGTAACATTTGTTAACTGAAACTACAATTTTATGTCCATTTCTGAGGACTTAAAGATTCAAGTCTTTTTCACATAATAGTTCCAAATAATGTATCTTATAAATAGTGACAAAAAAATAATAATAAAGAACTCATACAACTCAATAGCAAAAAATCATAAACAGGCTGATTAAAAGTTGGCCAAGTATCTGAATAAGCATTTTTCCAAGAAAAGATATATATAGGGTCAATAAATACATGAAAAGGTTATCAGTATCAGGAGAAGGCAAATTAAAAAACAAGTCACCACACTGGCTGGTGTGGCTTAGTAAATTGGTGCCAGCCCAAAGGTTGATGGTTTGATTCCCCAGCCAGGGTACATAACCAGGTTGCAAGCCAGGTTTCCAGCCAGGTCCATAGCTGGAGGCAGGTGAAACGCAACCATACATTGCTGCTTCTCTTCTTCTCTGCCTCCCTCCTTTCCCTTCTCTCTAAAAATAATTAATAAAATCTTGAAAAAAATCAAAATAAAATAATGAGATTTACCTCATATATGTATGATTGCCTATTATAAAAATAAAGAAATAAGTGTTAGTGATGATGTGGAGAAAAGAACCTTTGTACATTGTTGGCCGGGGATGTAAATCAGTACAGCCACTATGCAAGAACAGTATGAAGTATCCTCAAAAAATAAAAAATATATAGAACTACCTTATGATCCAGCAATTTCATTTCTAATTATCCCAAAGAAACAAAAACATTAACTCAACAAGATAATGTGTGTCCTCATATTCACTGAACCATTATTTACAATAGCTAAGACATGGAAACATTTAGTGTACATTAATGAATGAATGGATAAAGAACTTCTGAAATACAAATAATGAAATATTATTTAGCTTTTAATAAGCAGGATATTCTTCATATTGTGACAATAAAAATGAACCTTGAGGGCAGTACGTTAAGAAAAGTAAGTCAAAACCAAATACCATATGATCTCACTTTTGTGTGAAATCGAATAATATAAATAATAACAAAAGAAAACAATGAACACAGATACAGAGAACCAATTAGTGGTTGCAAGAAATTGAGATGGAGCTAGATAGGTGAAAGTGGTAAAAAGATACACATTTTTAGTTATAAATTAAGTCCTTGTCATAGCATATATAGCATGGTGACAGTAGTTAATAATATATTGTATTTGCTTTGTGAAAGTTGCTAAGAGAGTAGATTTTGAAAGTTCTCATTATAAGAAAAAAAGATTGGTAACTAGTGTGGTGATGGGAGTTAACTAGATTTAATGTGGAAATTATTTTGCAATGTGTTCATGTTAAATTATTATGTTTCATACCTTAATTAATATAACAGTAAGCCTTGGGTGGTGGTCCAGTGGATCGGGGTCTGGCCTGCAAATCCAAAGGTCCTGGTTCAATTCCCCAGCCAGAGCACATAACCAGGTTGCAAGCCAGGTCTCTAGCCAGATCTGTGTCTGGAGACAGGTGAAAGGCAACCACCCATTGATGTTCCTTTCCCTCTCTACCCCTCTGCCTTGCTCTCTCTCTGGAAATAATAAATCAAATCTTTAAAAATATATATATATATATATATAACCATATACATCAATTATATTGCAATGAAAACATTGTAAGATGTCAGAGTATACATATTAGTATGACTAAAATAAAATTCTAAATGTAAAAACGATAAAGTCTAGTGAGAGTATTAAGGAACTGGATCACTAATATATTGTTGGTAAGAATATACAATGATATAGCTACCCTGGATATTTTGTTTCTAAAACTATAAATATACTTCTTATATGTATTAAGCCAGGGTTTTCCAGAGAAGCAGAACGAATAAAAATATTGGCAGAAGCTGATATTGCAGTCTTGAGACAGAATTTCACCTTGAGGCAAACCACATTATTGAGGGTAGTATCTTTTACTAAATTTAACTAAATATAGATATTAGCCATATTTACAAAATGCCTTCATAGTAGCACATAGATTAATGTTTGACTAAATAACTGGGAAATTTTAGCTAGCCAAGTTCTATATAAATCTGATCATGATACCATAAAACATAGCAAGCAATTACATTCTTTTTTTTTTTTTTTTTTTTTAAGATTTTATTTATTATTTTTTAGAGAGCGGGGAAGGGAGAGAGGCAGAGAGAGAAAGAGACATAAATGTATGGTTGCCTTTCACCTGCCTCCAGCTATGGAGCTGGCTGGAGACCTGGTTTGCAACCTGGTTATGTGCCCTGGCTGGGAATGGAACCAAAGACCCTTGGGTTCGCAGGCCGGCACCTTATCCACTGTGCTACCAGCCAGGGCGCAATTACATTCTTAAGTATATGTACAGAATGATGAAAATTTATTTCACCCAGAAATTTGTACACTAATTTCATAGTAGCTTGATTACATAGTCAAAATTTAGAAAATATCATTCAATGGTTAAATAAACTATAAAACATTCATATGGGATAATCTTTAAACAAAGAACTATTAATACAAGCAACAACTTGGAAAAAAAGCATAGAATTCTGAGTGAACAAAATTGATCTCAAAAGGGTACACACTGTATGATTCTATTTTTATGAGAGTCATGAACTAATATAGAGATAGAGAACAATAGTGGCTTCTAGGAGTCAGAGGCTAGGGAATGGTTGACATGGCTATAGAACGGGCACCACAAGGGAGTTTATGGTAAAGTACAGTGAAATACCTTCATACCTTGATTGTGATTGTTGTTACATGAAGCTATACATAATAAAATTGTGTAGACACATGCAATTGATGAAATATGAGTAAGCTGGAGTATCAATTTCCTATCTTTGACATTTTATTGTAGGTATAATGTTAACACTGAAGGAGGGTGGATGAAGGGTAAACAAGGTCTCTCTATACATTTCTTTGTGTCCTTCTGAGACTCTATAACTATTTCAAAACAATGTGAAGTCAGAAAAATAAGCATACAATTAACATGAACGATGAATCTATGACTCTTTTCATCAGGTTGCTTTATTAGTGTTATTCACATACATAAGACACAGGGTCTCAAACTCTGGTTAAATAAGAAATTTAATACTGTTGTAGGAATGTAAATTCCCTACTCATATACCCTTCCTAGAAATGGAGAGTGAGGCTATCAGATAGCCTCCAGCCACGAGTTTTTCAGGGTAGGCATCCATCCACTCCAAAGAATTGCTTTTCATTTGACCTCTCCCGAGAGATCCCTCAACCACAGACTGAGTGATGCAAGGAAATAAAGGCCAGTGATTTTGAAAACTCTTCTTCCCAGAGACCCTCGCAAGCTAGAGAGTTTGTTGGGCCTGTGTTGCAGTTCAGTAACTCCTGCCTAATCTTGTCTCCTCTTTCTTCTCACAAGTCTGATCTCGAATAAACATCTTGCCCTCCCCAAAACCACCTATGTGTGAACACTGGAGTAATGGTTGCTTAAATCAGGACAAATAAACCTAAGGAAATATTGTACAATTACCTAAAATGATGTTTCTTGAAATGTTTTTAATTACTTAACTATTTTTTATTTTACATTGTTAAATAAATTCACTGTAGACAATTTCTAGGATGATTGAAATGTATGAATGTATATACACTAAAAAGATAAATACATAAAATTACAGAGAACCTATTTCTGAGTAGAAGGATTATGTATTATTTGTATTCTAGTTGCTATATTTTATGAAATTTTATCCATCTTATATAATAAACAAGTATTATTCTTATAAAAAGAAAAATTTAAGTTGCTATCATATGACGGAAAATTGCGTAAGAATGCCAAATTAAGGGGAAATGTCATTTCAGCCAAAATAAAGCTCAATTGTAATTCAACCTTCCTTTGTGAATTGAATTGATTTTATTTTACTTCTATTCTTCCCTTTATATTCAAAATGTTTACAGAAAAAACTTTATAGACAACTTTAATTGTTAAATTCAACAGTGCTTGGAACTAACTGGTAAAGATCACATCTTAAACTAGAGATTATCTTCAATTCAGGGCTTTAATTTGCCACATTTGAAACAGAAATATTTCATCCATAATTGTTATAAGGATGAAAAGATGTTCTAAGTATCAAATTTAGGAAAAATTAGAAGGTATCTTTTGGGTCAACTATTCCAAATGGTGGATTATCACCTAGAATGAAAGCATGAAGTAAAGTTCAATTGTAATTGTAACACATGATTGCCTCATTTGGATTTTCTATGAAAGTTATAAAATCAAAACTGATTATAAAAATGATTCCTTTACTGTAATAGCTAGCTTTATACCAGTTTCTAACCTTTTCATTTCAGATTTTCCTAAATAAAAATAAAAAGCAAAGCATCTATGCTTATAATGGAAATGCCCTTAATGGTCATTTCCTATTTTTTTATAAGCAAGTGATTTTTCTTCACATAAAATTTTGCCCTGTTGTAAGATAAGATTGTCTAATACTTAGAAAAATTATTTACTGCAGTTTAAAATTGAAAGGTGAATAATAATTCCATATATTTACATTTTAAATGTTAATTCAAGTAATTTTTTTAATTAAAAAAAGTTCAGAAAATTTTCTAAGGCTCTCCCTCCTGGTTGAAAGGATTAGGAAGTACCAATCAGTGGTTACAAAAAAGTCTCAGAGACATAAAGTACAGCATAAGAAATATAGTCAGTCATATTGAAAAAACTATGTATGGTGCCAGGTGGGTACTAGAAATACCAGAAGAAATAATTTGTGAAGTTTATGATTGTCTAACCACTATGCTGTATGCTTGAAAATAATACAAGATAATATTGAATTTAAATGGTATTGAAAAATAAAATATAAATTCTTAAAAATATCTTCCTTCTAAAAAACCATTATATATACATATATAGTGTATAGTCTTTATAATGTCCAAACATTTTACGTATCTGTACTTTACTTTCAGAGGCTAACAGACTATGAGAGAAAAACACAAGTTTATATGATGTGTTATGAAACATTAGAATGGTAATGAACATTATTTTCATCTTTGAACCTCCATTGACTCGAATCTAGTTATCTTTCTTTCCAGCAATGCACCCTTTCTATCTCCCAATTATTCTTAATGACTCTGCTTCTCTTTCTCCTGACTTCTGGATATAGGAAATTTCTTTTCTTGCTCTTAGTATTGGGAGTGTAACTTTGTCAGGAAAATGAAAAAAGAACTTGATTCTAAAAGCTCTTTTTATTAGGTACATAAAGGATGACTATTTCAATCTTCTGTGGGTCCAAGTAGATTATTTCCACTGGATTGGGTCAAAGGACATTCTAGTTGGCAACACTTAGCTTCACATTTAACAGAATCTCACTCTGCAAATCATAGAGCGGCTTCTGTGAACTTATGCCAGACACTATCACTCATTGCTAACTCAGGGCTGTTTCTCATTTTGAAGTGTTATTCCAGATATTAGGAAGAAATATTTGAAGATCTCAAAGAAATATTCTAAGGACAACAGTCAGTAAAAGCTACTTTCTTTTTTTCATGTTAAAAATTTTAATTGTGTATTTTAAAATCACATATGCATGCATATATTACAAAAAGTTTTAAAAAACAATATTGAATACCCATGAATTAAGTGGATGAATTTCAAGGAAATCTTTTGGTTTTTACTGTTTACTGTTAGAATTTTTAAAATGAGAATATGTTCTACAACTGTATTTTTAGGGGATAAATTGATGACACATAGATAGACAAATGCTAGACTAAAAAAAAAAAAAGTGGTCAATTAGAATAGACAAAGAATCAAAACCCATGGTACCTAATCCAGTAAGAACTATCTATATTATAAGCTTTTCAGATGCTTGTAATTGGCATTCTCATGGCCTAAGATTATAATTAAAGTTTGCACTTTATTTTTACTATTTATCTGTTTATTTATCTTTATTTATAGAGATTTTAGTTATTTTTATTTTTTACCTTTTTTGTTGACACTATTACAGATGTTCCCATTTTCCCTTTCTTTGCCCACCTCCACCCAGCCCCGCACCACACACACACACACACACACACACACACACACACACACCCCATTTCCTCTGGCCATCGCCACACTGTTATCTATGGCTATGGGTTATGCAGTAGGTTCTTTGACTAATCCCTTCATCATCCAGTCTCCCCATATCCCCTCTCTTCTGACATCTGTCAGTCTGTTCCATGTATCTGTTCCCCTCTTTCTATTTGTTCAACAGTTTACTTTGTTCTTTAGATAAAAGCTACTTGTAATATTTCTCATAGCAGACTTCTGATTATATGGCATGGTGAACAAACAATCTAAAGAGATTTAGAAATACAGATTATTTTTCAAGACTCAGTAGGCACATATTGATCTGACCAAAATATAGTTATATAGGAAAGATACTGATAATTTTATTATACAGAAATGAAAACTAACCATCAAAGGTGAAATATTGCACACTTAGTCTCATTTAAGTCTACAAAGAATCCTGTGAATTTATTAATGTTATGCACATTTTACAAATTAGCATATTAAAATTTTGCACAGTTACCTTTTGCATCCATAGCATAGCTATATAAGTAGTAGAACTAGATGTTTACCTTAGATAAGTACATCTGAAATTGCTGTCAATGGACTTTTCGTATCAAAAACTAGCAGGAGTAATGATGAGAAATATATATATTTTTAATTCTACCCTTCAATTATTATAATTAGACATCCTAAAGATAGAAGTTCAAATATCTGCATTTCTAGCACATTAACTAGGTGATTCTAAGGTATATAAAATTTTTGTGAAATTTTCTTCTGGACCTTTTGCTTCCTACTCTTTTAAAAATCCATATAATAATTAAAATTGGATATATAACCTAAAATATTAAAACATACAATTTTTGTTCCAATGCAAATATTCTTAAAGGTGCTATTACACTGCTCATTAAATTTTTAATGAATGAAAGAATGACATTGCTCAGTACAAAGGTGTCAAATTATAACTATCTTTGACAGATTAGCAATACCTGCCTGAAGTATTAAACTGAGGGAAAAAAGAATGTATCCAGATAAAGGAATAAGTGCTAAAATCAGTTAACTAGACTTCTGCAAACAAAGAATGGATAAATGACACTTGGTTCTGTTTTTACAAAGTGGATAGCCTGTTATTATAATACCCACCTTGAAAATTAACCTGTCTTATAGCACTAACTTTTTAAACAGTATTGCTGGTAGCAAACATTAAAAATTTCTACCAATAAAACTTGGGTTCAACTTTTAGGGTTAATATATTCACCATGGAAAATGAAAATAGCATTTTCAAGCCTCAATTTTTGAAGCTAGGTAAATATAAATTAAACTATGTAAATAATATATAAATATCTCTTTAATAGGTTTTAATTTTTATAACAAACACATAAATATATGCAAATCTATTTGCATAATGGCTGCATTAGGAATTTTGCAGACCCTGCCCCAAAGCCCTCAACTCAGCATAATATAAGAGCCAATCTGGATAAGCATGACCAAGACAGGGCTCCATCTCCCCAGAACTCACCCAAGTGCCATAGCATCTCATTGGGAGGGACAGGCAGCCATCATTCCCTTTTCGTCCTGCAGCAGTGGCTGAGACGTTTTCTCCAGGTGAAGGAGAAGGTCATAACAGAGAACTCTGAACCTCCCCCTGAGAAAACTGGCATGTTTTATAATAAGGGCATGGGTGTTACCATCTTAAGGCAATTCTCAAAAAACAGGAGATTTGAATGCTAAGCAATTAAGCCCAGGCTAGTAGCACCATGACAGCAACAGTTAAACCATAGGTCAACTATTTTACCTGAAGGACCCAAAGAGACTCTAAGAAAAGTCTCTAGGGTCAGAAGAAAAGAAAACCTAAAAGCCTTTCCTCAAATCTACCCTGCCAAAGGCCCAAATTTAACTGTGTCTAACTTTGGAGTAATTCTTGATATGTTTGGTAGATTCCTCATTTTCTCTGAGGTGATGATATCACTGAGTTTTTGAAGCTCCTCACTAAGCAATAAAAAACAGGGAACCCATTTTCTTACCTTTATCCATGGTTTTGTATTGACTTCTTGTTTATTGACTTTGTAATACACAAAGTTAAATTAATTTTAATTAAAACAAAATCTGTTTTTGTGCTAGCTTCTGAGTCTTATTGTCCAACTTATCCCATTATGCCAGTTGGGTTAATGGAAGAAGTTAATAAAGGACTGGGGAAAAAACTGGATAATGATGAAACTCACTGCTTATAGGACATATATGTTTTATTCAAATCATTAAAATAATTGGTAGCCATTGAATTGTGTGTCTTAAAAGAAAGAGGATACTTTATTTTTTTAAAGATTTTATTCATTATAAAGGCAGAGAGGGAGGAAGAAAGGGAGAGAAATATGAATGTATGGTTGCCTTTCACCTGCCTCCAGCTACGGACCTGGCTGGAGACCTGGCTTGTAACTGGTTATGTGCCCTGACTGGGAATTGAACCAGTGACCTTTGGGTTCACAAGACCAGTGCCTATCCAATGAGCCACAAGTCAGTGTGGGAAAGGACGCTTTTTTATATGTGTTAGGAAATAATTCAGAGAGTGAGAACTATAGGTCCAGCCATCAGTCACAGGATCTCTATGTCTGAAAGGCATTTGCTGGGAGAGAGAGAGAGGGAGAGAGAGAGAGAGAGAGAGAGAGAGAGAGAAGATAAATGTTGTAGCCAAACACAAAATAGAGTCCTTGGAATAGGCTCAAGTGGAGGTAGTTGCTGCTATTCAAAAAATTTAATTAGCAAATAAGTAGTGGGTCCATATGGAATCTATAAAAGAAGGCTTGATCCTTCCACTGATGAAGGAAATAGAAAATATCTTAATATCTAAGGAAATATCAGTCCAATCTTGCATCAGCCCTTGAGTATACTGTAGTTTAATGTAATCCCAAGGTGAGAAACAGAATTCATCCCTTGCACGTGATGTAGGCAGCCAGTAGTGAGTTATTTAAATAGTTTGTGAGAGCAGCAATATTGGATTTTTCTTTGGAAAGAAGACTTTGCAGATAGTTCTAAAATATGAAGATTATTATTTTTTCCTGTCCTGTACTTTCCAGCATCTAAACTAGCAATGTTTTTGCCATATTTACACTTGAAAAAAATTCTGTGTGCTATATTAGAAAGAATAATTGCACATTTTGTCTCTCAGGCATTACCTATGCCTACCCAAACCTTTCCTCTGGAAAGGTCATATGCAAGAAGGACAAGAATAGTTTTGTAAGTAAACTTATAGTGACACATTATATCCCCAACATTCATCAACATGGGCCATGTAGAAGGGCTGAAAGCAAAATACTAAAACAAACAAACAAAAAAGAAACCAACAAAAAATTACAGTGATTACTGTACCTATGAGCTCAGATTATGTCAATCTAGAAGGAAGACCTAGGTAAAAATCAGAATCAAGTTTGACACCGCTAAAACTTTTTAAACCAGAATAGAATGAATTGTAACCAGGTTACCCTGGAATTACCATTAGAGGAAAAAAATCATCAGGATCAGAAATGTTTAATGTTATATCTTGAATTAATTAATGGGTTTACAGCTTTTATCCTAATCATTACTCAGAAACAACCAGGACAGGATACTTTCCTGGGACAGTTGCATTCCATGCCATACTGTCTTACTAAAATAAGTGTTTGAAAGAGGTAAAAAGGGGGTCAAGGGTCTGATATTATCAGTTTGTCAGGAGCAGGTGACAATGTGAGAAGTTTAGGCTCGGTGGGAAGCTTGGTTGAAGTTAGCCTTATCATAGAATGAGCAATACGAATAGGTTGATCAGCAACTCCACGTAGTTCCCAAGGTTCATGCCTCCAAAGAGTTTAATCATTGTATAGATTTTGATGTAACAGACCAAATTATTAAATCATGGGCAAGATCACACATTTCAGAAAATATTGCAAGATTCATCAAATTGACCAGAGTTGTCACAATCATCCTGAGTTCTTACACAGTAAAAAGACTGTCTATTTCTGGTTCTGCACAGCTGGTGCTAAATTTGAACAGCCACAGAAGTACATTAAACCATTGAACTTCAACACTGAGAATAAACTGTGAACCATAAATCTCAGTGAGCTAGTGATGTGGCTTCACATAGCAGAAAAGAGAATAATTTTTGCCCCAAAGAGATGGCTGCCACTTTTTCGTGTAATCCCAAAACAGTTTTGGGGGCCAGGCCAGCTGCATTCTTGAATATCACCACCATTTCTAATGGACTCCCAAGAATATCAGAAATAATTTTCAACTTATGCTCATTCACCATAAGTGTTTAAAATATATAGTTGCAATAAATTTCTACTACCTGTATGCATTTTAAGCAAAAGTTAATCACCAGAAAGGAAATATGGCTGGAATATAAAAAAATAATAATTAATAACATTTTATAAATTGAAAAAAACATAAAAGTCATGTAAGAGAACATTATACATTTTTAAATTTTCCTAATAGAAAATATTTATCTTAAAAATTAATATGAAACAGAAAGAAAGAGAAAATTGGGGAGAAAAATATGTAGAAATGCCTAATACTCCTTCCAAAATATGGAAAACTCAATAGTAGTAGAATAAGACCAAACACAGATGACTCACAAAGCCATAAAATGTTGTTAGATTTTCACTCTTTTCTGGTGTTGGAGAATATGCAATCAGAAACTTTAGTGGAATAAGCAGAGATTAATTTGACATTTTTGGGAGGCCAGTTTTGTGATATGAATCAAAAATTTAATAAGACCAATATGTATTCACAAATCATCTTTTAGAGATTTACTTAATGTTGAAAATATCAAGTGACTAAGGAAGCATATACAAGAAAATTTATCAAAACCTTATAATTGTATAAAATGAGAAATGAATATCTATCAATAGGGAGTTTCCTACATGCATTTTGGCAGAGTATACTTTGTACAGAACTACTGTATAAATATTAAAATTGTTGATAATATAACTAATATTTGACAGGAGAATGTAAATAATGTGGTAAGAATATGATATGGATAGAGGCTTATAAAGGGATGGAGAGAAAAAAAATCAAGCTCTGATATTTTTAGAGTTAATTTTAAGCTAAATTATTTCTCTTTTATGCTATTTAACAATAGACACTTGAGAAACACAGGTCACATTACTCTTAGAATACCTGTAACATAGTTTTTACTATTAATTTTGCATTTAACATCATGTCTTGTATTGTTTAATTTGAATTTAATTATTCAAATATTTGGAGTTTTTATTATTATACATTATTAGAATAAAACTGACCACTTATTTGAAGCTTATAATGCCAGAAACAAGGATATCTGTAAAAGCAAAATATAATAAATGCAACATAACTGGAAATTTGTTTTCCCTTTACCATTCTCTTCCATTTCAGAGAATAAAGAGTATAAAATTTGCAATAAAAAATACATCAATATTGTTACAGACTAAATGAAAACAAAGCCCACACAAACAGTACTGTAATGACATAATTCTCTATATACTATGGGAAATTTGAAGCTGGAAACCTAGCAAATACTTACAGGTAATGAAACAATTTTATATATCTGATGTGGTCTAAAAATACATTTAAACCTTTACAAATATATAATTTTCCTGGAAGAAGTCTCAGTTTCTAACAAATACTCTTAAATATATATGTATGATAAGAGCATTAATGACTTTTCCCAGTCCTTCTCATTTTCCTTCCTTCTACAAAGACTTCTGACTTGACCCACTTAATTTTCCCTCATTAGTTACTCAAGAAGGTTTCTTCCATACTTTGTCAGTTATTTGTACCTTTTTCAATATCCAGGGAAAAGTAAAAAGTTGACTTGAGAGTTAAAATATCATTAAAGCTAAAACTTTGATATAATTTATTTCAAATATATTTTAGAAAGAGTTATAGCAGTAATTGTAAGTATAAAAAAAGTAGATGGTAAATAAATTATTGTGACTGATTATGTATCTTACCTTCTTATCATCTAAACAAAACACTCTTATTTTTTTTCAGATGGAATTTTGGTGGTAGATGGGATATGATTTTTAATTTTTTTTAACTTTTCAATTATAGTTGACATGGAACTTTATGTTAGTTTCAGGTGACAATATAGTGATTACCCCAATAAATTTAGTACCTACCTGATAACATATAGTGTTATAACAATACTATTGACTAAATTCCCTATGTTATACTTTACATCCCTATGATTTGTATAACCACCGATTTGTACATCTTAATCCCTTGACCTTTTTCACCCATTTCTGGAGGTCCCTCCACCCCAGTATGGTAACCATCAAAATGTTCTCTGTATCTAGCATCTGTTTATGTTCTGTTTATGTTCTGCTCATTTGATTTTTAGATTCACATACAAGTGAAATCATATGGTATTTATCATTTTCTGTCTGACTTATTTCATTTAGCATAATACCCTCCAGGTACATTGATGTGGTCACAATGGCAAGACTTCATTCTTTTTCTTTTTATGGTTGAGTAATATTCCATTGTGCATATGTATCATTTCTTCTTTATTCATCTATTGACACTTTGGTTGCTTCCATGTCTTGGCTATTGTAAATAATGCTTCAATAAACATAGGAATGCATATTTTTTTCTTTAAATTAGTGTTATGAGTTTCTTTGGCTAAATATCCAAAAGTAGAATTTCTGAATCATTCTTTGTCTCTTATTATTACCTTTCTTTTAAAGTCTATTTTATCTAATGTATGTGGTACTACATGAGTTTGTTTGTTGGTTTTCATTTACAGGAGTATCTTTTTGCATCCCTTTACTTTCAGTCTGTGTGTGTCTTTCAGTCTGAAGTTGGTTTCTTGTAGGCAGCATATGTATGGGTCTGTTTTTTTAAATGAACTCGGCCACCCAATGACTTTTGATTGGTGCACTAATCCACTTACAGTTAAATTATTGATAGGTGTGTAGTTACTGCCATTCTATTAATCATATTTTTTATCTTTCTTTCTTTTCTTAAGAAGGCCCTTTAATGTTTTGTATAATACTGTTTTGGCAGCCGTGTACTCTTTTATCATTTTCTTGTCTGGAAAGCTTTTTTATCTGTCCTTGGATTCTAAATGATGGCCTTGCTGGGTAATCTTGGTTGTGAGTCCTTGCTTTTTATTGCTTGACTACTTCATATCAATCGCTTCTTGCCTGCAAAGTTTCTGTCAAAATATCAGCTGACAGTTTTATGGAAGCTCCCCTGTAGGCCATTAACTGCACTTTTTCCTTCCTGTTTTTAAGATTCTGTCCTTATTCTTAACCTTTGTATTTTAATTATGATGTATCTTTGTGTGGACATCTTTGGGTTCATTGTGTTTGGGATTCTCTAAGCTTCCTAGGCCTTGTATGTCTATTTATTTAACTAGGTTAAATAAGTTTAAATCATCATTTTTTCAAATAGGGTTTTAATTCCTTGCTCTCTCTTCTTCTTCTTTTGGTACTACTATGATTAAATGTTGATATGCTTGATGTTGTCTCAGAGGCTCCTTAAACTACTTTCACTTTTTTGGGATTCTTTTTACTTTCTGCTGTTCTGATTGAGTGTTTTTTGTTACCTTGTTTTCTAGATCTCTGAGTAAAGTCTCTGTTTAATTTATTGTTGGTTCCTTCTAATGTATTCTTTGTTCATTTATTATATTTTTATTTTGACTCCTGTTTTTTAATTTTTTTATCCTCTTTCTCAGGTTTCTTATCTCTTTGTTAGATTCAGTGAGTTCATTGAGCATCCATAGAAGCAGCATTTGAACTTTGCATCTGGGTGATTGTTTTCATATTATTTTTTTTCTGGACTTTTGGTACTGTTCTTCTATTTGAAATCATTGGCTGCTTCCCTGCATTTGTTTCTATATATTATTTAGAGGTGTCATGTCTCCTGGTCTTTGTAGTGGCTATATTGATAGGTATCCTATAGGGTCTAGTGGCACAATCTCCCTGGTCACTGGAGAGTTCCAGGTGTGTCACTCATGTGAGTTGTGTGAGCCCTCCTGTTGTAATTGAGCCTTGGTTACTATTGTCATGTCAATGGGAAGATTTGCTTTAGAAGGGTTCTGGTACCTTATGAGTTGCCTTTTGGGACTCTCTTTTGCAGAGATGGTGGGGTGATGCTCTGGTGTGGTTCTAAAGCTGACCTTGGGTAGTTTGGTTCTGGAGCCTCTTGAAAGGGACTCTCCTCAGGTCAATTCAGCTGCAGTTCTGCCCATGACTACCTTATATAAGCTGAAACATGATCTTTAGGTTGGTGTTGCTTGTTGGGTAATCTTGCAGATGCCCCAGAAAGATGAAATTATGAACTGAGCCTGGGTGCTGCTAGTGCCAGGCTTGAGGCCACTTAAGAGGTACAGGACATGCCAAAGCTGTTTGTTTGGTGTTTGTAAGCCTTTGAGGGATTTTAGGAAATTCCAAATAATAAGCCACTGGAAATGGTTTGAGTGGGTTAGGCTCAGAGAATTACCCAGGCAGTGTGAACAGTCTTAGTATAGTTGATGGAGAATCAGATATGGTCCCCACCTGAATCGGCAGAGGGGGGTCTCAGCAAGGGAATGGTGTTGTCTACCAGCACTTGCATCTGGGAGAAGGCTCCTTCTGCAACCCTAGCCTTGAAGCCAGACAATTCGGTGCATGCCTGTATGTCCTCTGTGCTTATTGAGTCACTGCTCCAGCACTGGAGCTCAGAGCAAGTCAGTCCAACAGGTAAGTCCTTGCACAGGGCCTTTAACAGGAATGCCTGGGACTCCAGATGTTTTTGTCTTAGTCACTTCCCTCTACTTTTCACAACCAGAAGTATAGGAACCTCTCTTCCTGGCCCTGGAACCCTGGACTGAATAGCCTGGTGTGGGGCTGGGAAACTTAACTCCTCCAGGGATACTTCTACAGCCAAAATATCCCTCTCAATTTTAACTGCTGCAAGTGGTGGTGAAATCAGCCTGTTTCATGTCTCCACTTGTCCACCAATCTCGAGGTGGGTTCTTTAGATCCTTCATTACAAAAACTCTGTTCAGCTAGACTTCAGGCAGTTATCAGTGATGATGGTTCTCTACATTAATTGTAATTTTGCTGTAGTTGTGGAAAAAGTGAAACATAATGATTACCTATTGAAAGTCAGATGAAATGTGTTTTTAACCAATTGTGTCTGACATTAGATGAAGGCATGAGGTTTATTATTTTCAGTAGGAAATGTATATATGTATATATTTATGTGTATATATTTACATATATAATTTCTATAGCAATATTCATCTTCATCTACATTTATAAATATATTTGCATAATATTGCATATTTATAGTTTATACCTAGTTTTGAAAGTGGTTTAAGTTTATAGAGGGTGTAGTTCACTACATTGTATCTACAAATCAATTATTTCCATGTTTTCAAAATGATAAATATATAATGCATGTTTATACAGCATTCATTATAAATTAAGTCCTTTACTTAGATCATGTTTAATTTTTATAATGGTAACTAAGAATATTACCCTCATTTATACTGTTCTCAATATAACACAGCCAGTAAGTAGTTGAATAGAGATTTAAAATGATACATTTTTTATTCTGAGATCATTCTTACATTAGGTTTCCTTAAGCAATACATAAGGTCACTAAAGACAAACTTTTGTTTTGTGGTGTTTTCAATTATTGTGATTTCTGTTTGGAATATATATATTCACTTCCCAAATAAACTATAATTTCATTGAAAGAAGATCACAAGCTAAAAGGATTTTAATTATTGTCAACATCTAAGCCAGCAAAAATAGTATATGTCATTGTTCAGACCACTAACTTTTAACTATTATAATTACTAAGAAACATACTGTTTTATTATTCAAAGTTTCTGATTCCCACTCAGCACAACTATGAATTATATTTGTAAGGAGATAGATGAGAAAACTTTAATATGTTATATGTATGGTTTTAAAATAAATTCCCCTACTTCACTTTTTCTTCAAAAATATCTCTGATTTACAAAATTTAAATAAGAAGTAATCAACATTTATTTACTGTTATGAAAAAATAACTAAAATATAATATTTTTGACCTTTTAAAATATCAAATCATATCAATGTGTTCTTTTCTAACCTTTTAAAAATCAAATTTGTCACACTGCATTCCAGAGATAACAGAACTATCATTACAAGTTCATTTATTGTTCAGTCTGCATCTCATTCCAAGAGAACATTAACTAAGGTGGTAGTGAGCACTGGTTAGTCCATACTAACTATAATTTCTTTTGATAGATTTATCAACCTGTTCTTTTTTAAAGTATATTTTATTGATTATGCTGTTACAGTTGTCCTAATTTCTTTTCCCTTTGCTCCCCTCCACAAAGTGCCCCACTTCCCTCCAGCAGTCTAATCTCTCTTAGTTTATCTCCATGGGTCATGCATATAAGCTCGTTGGTATCACCCTTTCCTATATTATTCTTAATTTCCCCCTGTCTATTTTGTACCTACCAATTATGCTTCTTCATCCCTGCACTCTTTCCCCATTTCTCCTTCTTCCCTCTCCAGCTGATAACACTCTAAATGATCCCCATACTTATGATTTTGTTTTTATTCTAGTTGTTTGCTTAGTTTGTTCTTGTTTTTATTTTTTTAGTTTGTGTTGTTGATAAATGTGAATTTGTTGCCATTTTATTTATTTTTTATTTTATAAAAATATTTATTTATTAATTATTTTTACAGAGACAGGGAAGGAGAGAGGCAGAGAGGGAGATAGACATTGACGTACTTTTCACCTTACTCCAACTATAGACCTGGCTAGAGACCTGGCTTGCAACGCAGACATGTGCCCTGTTTGGGAATCAAACCAGCGACCTTTGGGTTCACAGGCTGGCACCTATCCACTGTGTTACCAGCCAGTGCCTTTGTTGTCATTTCAATATTCATAGTTTTGATCCTATTTTTTCTTAAACAAGTCCCTTTAACATTTCATATAATAATGGCTTGGCGATAATGAACTCCTTTAGCTTTACTTTGTCTGGGAAATACTTATTCAAAAAGATATATGTACCCCTCATGATCACTGCAGAATTATATACAATAACCAAAATATGAAACCAACCTAAATTCAATCCATGGGTAAAAACATTGTGGTATACACATATACATGAAATACTGTTCAGCAAGAAAAAATAATTGAATCTTGCCATTTGAGACAATATAGATGGAACTCAAGGGCATCATGCTAAGTGAAAGAAGTTAGAGAAAGACTTATACTATATTATCTTTCATACATATGGAATTTTAAAAACTACCACATAGAAACAGAAAACAGATTGGTGGTTGAAGAAGTCATGATTTGAAAGAGAACTAAATGGGTGAATTGTTGTGTTTTTTTCTTTAGAAAAATAAAAATTAAAAAACTAGGTGACTTATAAAGATACAAGGAAATATGAAGGGAATGAATAATTAGAAGCAAACTTATTCACCCATTGGTAAAATCAAATAAGAAATTTAAATAATTATTTAAATACCTATAGCAAAAGATAAAAACTGAATCAAAATATGGTAAATTTCAACCAAAATATATGTCTAATAAAGAAACCAATATCTGAAATTAATATTTTATTTCATTTATTTAGCACCAGGCTAAATACAATTGGGAGAGTCAATATCCTCAAAGAAAAGCCTGTAGAAATGATCCTGACACATAGAGGTGTGAAAAAGAACTAAAAACAAACAAAAAATGAGCTATGTGTTACAATTTGGGTAATATTAAACAATTCACATTATATATTATGTATAGGTGGAGTCTCAGAAGGAAACAAGAAAAAGGATGTCTTCTCTATGACTCAGAACAGGATGAAAACCACACTTAGTCACATATAGTCAAACAACTGAAATCCAGCAATGAAGAGAATATTATAAGGCAGCCAAATGAGACAAAAAATGTTGTGTTACAATAACAATATGGATTTCACTTGACTTCTTAATAGAAACATTGAAAATGGAAAAATAAAATGATTTTGCAAAACACATTAAAACAAAAAATTGTCACTCTGGAGCTCTATAAAAAGATATATATGTGCTTGAAAAATAAATGGACAACTAAGACATTTTATTTTATTTTCAAAGATTTTATTTATTATTTTTAGAGATAAGGAAAGGGCGAAAGGCAGAGAGGGAGAGAGACATCAATGTATGGTTGCCTTTCACCTACCTCCAGCTATGGACCTGGCCAGAGACCTGGCTTGCAACCTGGTTATGTGCCCTGGCTGGAAATTGAACCAGCGACCTTTGGGTTTGCAGGCCAGCACCTTATCCACTGTGCCACCAGCCAGGGCAACTGAGACATTTTAAATAAATAAACTTGAAATAATATATTGCTAGCAGAATCATACAATAAAAAATAGTAAATATAAATACAAAAGCAAGAGTTGATTAAATTGTATAATAGGTAGAGGCAAAAAATATTTTTAAAAAGTAAAGATTATAGAAGAGATGTGAACTAAATAGCAGACTTAGAAGAAGCCAAATGTTTCCATCAAAATATCTCATACCTCAAAAGAATTTTGTTCAGCAAGAAAAACAGGGTAAATAATGGTGTTGACAGGGATACCCAAATAAAGGGGTGCTTTCTGAATAAAGGGTCAATGTCTGTGCAGCAATACAAATACAGATACACACATTCATAGATGTGAGAAAATGTCTCCATGACTCCCTTTATCAGAAAAACAAAAAAAGGATTTTGTTTAGTAAATATATTTATAATTGTCTTTTGGGAAAAGGTAAAACCTTTGAGGGAGTTGTTGGTAGCAAGTCTCTACAATTTTCCAGGTGAGAATTGAACAGAAGTTTATGGAATAAGGGAAGGTGACAGGAGAGAAAATGAAGACAACTGTAGCAATATGGCATGAGGCTGCAGTTGGAAGCATGTGAAAAACTAGTATAACATATCCCTGGAGGTAGGTTATGACAATTGAAAACATGTATGTCCAAATTTAGATCTAAATGTTTGAATGAATGCATTTTGTGGGCATTCAGCAGAAGGAGGACGGACTGCTACCTGAAATTTGGCTCAACTATCAAGGCTGATGACACTCCAGAGGAAAAATGAACACCCAGAAAGTGTACATCTCATTAGATCTAGAGTGAATTTTAAGAACTGCTGGAGGACAAAACTGAATAAAAGTTCCAATGCTGGTTGATGAATTGTAATACTTAAATTTACCACTGGGGCTAAAGTTGTATGCGTACTTTCTTAGCCTGTCTAGGTGTAGAGCAAATAGGCTGAAAAGTTAGATGAGTTTAAAAACTATCTTTGGCCACATCATAAAAGGATTCTGACAATTTTTTTTATAGGTTTGTTATGGTAAAATGACCTCTCAAAGCTACAAATCCTTTATAAATTCTACCAAATAAATACATTATATGAATTAGATTTATTTTACTGTGTTTGTGTTTATTTAGCAGAATTCAAAAATTCTCAGTGTTGCATGGAACAATACTTGGTGTCAGATGACATGAGAACATAAACTTCATAATCCCAGGAATCGGCAACAGTGTCTCTGAGGAATTTAGATACAACCACTGTAAAAGGATGGGGTTCAAGATTCTTACTAGTTTAGGAGTACAAAAAACATCTCAGTTAAAAGAAAATCAGTTAACAAAAAAAGAAAATTTAACTGATATCCACTGAGCACTCATATACCTACATAGATTCTACTTATTCAAATCTTAATGGAAGGATATTCATTGAAGCTTAGTTTTACTTCAATTATCAGTTACGTTTTATTTATATTTAATAAAATATTTAAGGGACCAGGTAAATTGTACAGTTCTATATTAATTTTATCATCTCCCTGGACTTTAATACTCTCTCACAAGCTGTTGACAAGTATCTAGATTGAAACTATGAGGCCATTAAAAATGTATAAAACACTGAAGTATATGTAGACACTTCTTTTTTCCCAATTCATTAAAAATATAAGAAATGTACAGGGGAAAACATACTTCAGTATAATTGAAATTATATCTATAAAATATCACTCTTTACTTGAAACAAATTCCTGAATAAGTGTATTATATTCAAATGTATTAACATTTTTAAATGAATAGTTAATAATTAACTTAAGAGTTTCTCTTTAAATTTTTGATTCAGCTAATATATGAATATGTAATAGTAAAACCACAATTATTTTGACATTATTTATATAAATAAAGCAGCATCAAAACAAAAATATAAACAATGGACAATGACCTAAGGGAAAACAAGTCAGTAGAAATGTAACTTTGTTTCAGTCCATGAGTGGCCAGAAGAGAAACAAAGGCAGGGCCCTCACTACTGCAGTCTGGCAAAGAACTTAATACAGGGTAAGGCCTGCAAACCCAGGGGTTGCTGGTTCAAATTCCCAGCCAGGGCAACATAACCAGGTTGCCAGCCAGGTCTCCAGCCAGATCTATGGCTGGAGGCAGGTGAGGGGCAACCATACATTGATGTTTCTCTCCCTCTCTGCCTCTCTCCCTTCCCCTCTCTCTGAAAATAATAAATAAAACCTTAAAAAAAGAAAGAAAGAAAAAAAAAAAAAAAAAGAATACAGAAGGCTAAAAGCAAAGAGAGACATGTCTCATCTGTTGACCCAGTAATCCTGAGCCAGGTCCAGTAAGGCTGCCAGGCATTCTGAACAACACAGGTAAACTATGATAGTTCAGGATTGGGGGAGCCCTTGAAAGTCTGTGTGTATCATCTCCACTAGCTGGGAAAAGGGAAACCTTAAGACTGTATTCAGCCCAAAACCTGGAAGGGAAGGGGAACTACAGTGCCCAAAGAAAAGCCCCTAAAACAACTTTTGTTAACTGCCTGGCTCCTGTCACATATGCAACATGACCAAATAGTCTAGAGCAAGATAAGGATTCAGACTAACAGACCCCCACCCATACCCACGTTTGGGTAGTCACATCTCCCTGGGAAAGCTGGCACCACCTTTATCTGCCAATTAAAATGTAACTCTCTCACCCCCATCCCACTAACTACATAGGTCCTTAGCACAAAGGGCTCGCTTTCTTATCTTCTCTTGTGTTCCCTCTTGGCCCTTTTTCCACATGAGGGACTCTGAGCCTCTCAGGTTCTGGCCAAGGGACCTTGGGCCACCTGGCCTCTGACCACTTGCTCTTATCTTGGCCCTCTGGCCACCTGGCCTTTGACAACATGGGTGTTGATCATCCAGGCTTTGGCTACCCTTGCTCTAGCCACCCTTGCTTTTGCCCTCTTGTTCACCAATAAATTTTGTGTGTGTGCTGAAAGGCTCACTGATCTTTAACTCTTTACTGCATCGGTGAGAAGAACCAGGGTTTCCCCAGTAACACCTTCAGTCTATCACAAAAATATTGTTAATGATATTAAAGCACCAAGTTATGTGGGATTATGCTCGCTGAGTACATAGGACTCCAAAAAAATTAGAGTATAAAAAAAACAAAACAAGGACTAAGAAATCCATATTTCAGAATTGGCATGGGTGACCTAGCTTGATTAATAGTCATGACAATGAGAAAGAATACAGGTGAACTTATTTAAAAATAATTTAAGAGTCATACTCCATTTGAATTTGACTATTACAAAGAAGATGGTAAGTGTAGATCTGCAGAATAGACAGGTTAGGGGACAAAGCTGATCTTAAAGCAAGAGAGGTGATGACGCTTAGGGATCCATTAGAACAAACTGGGACCTATGAAGACAAATGACTCATGTCTGTTTGCCATCACTGCCAAACTTGACAATGCAGGTGACCTATAAAAGAAGATGGCACCCTTTGCCATAAAGGTGCATTTACCTAGCCAAGACCTCAGTGAAACTAAGATCTACAAACAGTGATATGTGTAAAGGCTGCAGTAGGGCCTAGCACAGTATACCAACATTCAGAGCACAATGGTTGCTGCTTAAATTCTTTATTCCAAATCTCATAACATTTTTTCTTGGGGCCAAATATAACTAAAATCATACAAGAACAGTGCTTTTGAAAAGTATAGTTGCAGCTTAGCTATATTGACACAGTATAAAACCAATACCAATTTTATGACCTTGAGACCAAAAAATATTAGAAGTGCCTGTGGCAGATAGGGATCATCTATGAGCTGTCTGAAAAACTTCAAATGGACAATCATAACACAAAGCCACAATGTTTTGTAGTAATATCATAACTTCTTATACTAACAACTATCCTCTATTTGAAAAGCAGCCTTTGGATTGTTACTAGACCCTGGTAGTGGCAAATGTCTGGCTGTAGAATACCATGTGACAAGAAGTACTGAGTATAAATTGATCCAGTGAACCAAAATCAGACCTGTGCAGGAACATTCCATTGAAAATGGAAATTGTATATAGGAGAGGATGCCTAAGTACATCCAGAAGCAATAATAAATACAAAACACTAACTGGCTCAGGTACCTATTGTGCCTGCTCCTATTGCCTTTTTGCCCACTCTCTAACCAACACTGACTAATTCATGGAAAATTTCTTTTGACCAGCTAATAAAGGAAGAAAAACACTGGGGTGGTTTATAGTTGGATCTGCATGGTGTGTTTCCTCCAGTCTGAAATAAATGGCTATTACATGACACCATAGTTCAAGAATGGCTAGGAAAGACAATAGGCATAAAGAAAGACTGGGTCCTTATATCTAGTTTTTTACTTCCTGTGGAAGAAGAGGTTGACTGAGAAATATATCTACACTAATTAATGGATAGGGTCTAAGGGAGTTTTTGTCCAGGCAAGAATTTAAAAGAACAAAATTAGAAAATTGCTGAAAGACAAACTATGGGCAAACTATTTACATGGACCTTACAAAATGGTCAAAAAATGTGAGAGATTTGTGTGCCATGTGAAGGCCGACCACAGCACAATTCATGAGGAGTAGACATTCAATAATCTGGTGAATCTTAGTCTCATTCTCTGGCCTTCCTGCTGTTTGTTCATTGGGTCTATTCATAAGCTCTCTGTGGTAGCAGGAATGGGGACTCTGCAGTGGCTCAGTAACATCCATTTCCCTTGATTAAGACTAATCTGGTCACCTACTGCTGCTGCTGGAGACCAACTGGTAATAGTAGATGCCAAAGCTCAACCAGCCTCTGGAGACAAATTGATTACATTAGACCTCTTTCATCTTGGAGAAGGTTGTCATTTGTCCTATGGGAATAGATGCATATTCCACATAAAGATCCTCATATCTGCTCAAAATTTTTCTTCCTGACTCTCTTTCAGATTTTTAATTTTCATCCTTTTCTTTTTTTCCATTCCCTGGTTTCCCCAAAACACATGAACTCTGATCACAAACTACATTTATAGTAAATAAAATATAAGAATACTTACAGATCTACAGAATTTATTATGGTATTTGTTTTAATAGAACACTAAAAAGTTTTATTGAGGGATCAGTTGAAATACCAGTTGGGAATCAGTATCTTGCAACTCATTAATTCCATCTTACTGAATGTGCTATATACTGCAAATCAGCTATCAATAAATATGAGGTCTGTCTGGAAAAAACATACCTACTGTTAATATAACTGTGTGGCATCAAACTAACCTGTCAGACAAACAGGGTACACTGGAATGCATATGAATGAACAATGATGACTTCACTGTACTAGTCAGTGGGGGTGGTAGATGTAGGGGGTAGTGAGCATGTGTACTATGTGGCCATCCCATTCAAAATGATTGAGCAAGTAAAGCATTGACACTGCATCAAATTTTGCATTTAGTGTGAACATCCCTCCACAGAAACTATTCGGGTGATTCAGAAAGCTTTCAGAAATAATGCAATGAGTGATTGATAGCTTCATTATGACAATGCCCCCACTCATATATCACATCTCATGCAGAGTTTTTTGGCAAAACATTAAATCATCCATGTGACTCAGGCCCCCTATGCCCAGATTTGGTGCCCTGCAACTTCTGGCTTTTCCCATAACTAAAAGCACCTTTGAAAGGAAAAAGATTTCAGGCTGTTGATGAGATTTACGAAAATATGACGTAGCTATGGCAATTCCAGCAAAAGATTTTGCAAAGTGTTTCGAACAATGGAAAAGACACTGGGAGAACTATGTGAGGTCTCAAGGTACTTACTTCGAAGGAGACTGAGGTGTCATTGTCCTATGTACAACATTTTTTGTATCTTTTATATTCTTCAATAAATGTCTCTATTCTTCTCATTACATGGCTGGATGGATACTTTCTGGGCAGCCTTTGTATGTTCTTTTTTGGCTTATATACAGTGTACACTGGTCTAGCAACCAAAGGCTTCAGCTGTAGAAAAATCATTTCACAATCATATCTAATTATAGAGTACTTACAATATGATAAATTAATTACAAGAAATTTCTCCCATGTACATGAGTTCTGTACCAAAAGCATTGGCTGCACAAACAGTTTTCATTACATTGACATGGGCTCAATACTTTTAGGACAAACATGAAATATGTACATTTATTTACCACATGGTTTTGCATTGATCCTATCCAGAAGTGAAGTCTTTTCTTTAATCCTTAAATCTGACCTGACCTTGTATATGAACTATGTATTCAGAACTCATCTATAATTTATTGGAACTTCTTCAATGCAACGATATATATAATGTATGTATTTCTAAATAGGTAGAGATTTATATTGATAAAATTTTGTGATAGAATCTCAAATGACTTGGACTTGAGCCTATAGGGAGAGATGTAAAAAGAGATTTATAGATGATATACCAGCCTGGCAGCTATTCCAAGATTAGTTTTTTTTAAGCTTTTTTTAAAAATTGTATTTATTATTTTTAGGGAGAGGGGAAGGGAGAAAGACAGAGAGAGAGAGAGAGAGAGAGAGAAAGAGAGATCAGTGTATGGTTACCTTTCATCTGCCTCCAGCTACGGATCTGGCTGGAGACCTGGCTTGCAACCTGGTTATGTGCCCTGCCTGGGAATCAAACCAGTGACCTTTGGGTTTGTAGACCAGCGCCTTATCCACTGTGCCACCAGCCAGGGCTTCAAGATTAGTTTAAAGACAAAGTTGAGCAATGCAAGTCACAGTATTATATTCCACAGGAAAGACAAATTACAGAGTTATTTAGAAATTCAGAATAGAAACAAATATTGTTCAAAGGTACAAAAGAAAATAATGTTTAGTAGAACTTTAAGCTATCAACTCATATGTCTGTATTCCTGAATATACAATGTTATTTGTGACAAGGCAAAGCATATAGTGATAAGTATAATTTGAGAGGGATGATATTGAACAGGAAATAAAAAAAAGAAATATGCTTGCTTGTGAACATGTTGAATTTCAGATGCCTGAAACAAATGACATAACTGCAGGTGAAAATATGAATCTAATACTCAGGAAAAATAAAGAACTGGGAATGCAAATTTGGGAGTTAAAATCCCATTGTAAGATACAATGAAATAATTGAAGGGACCATGACCCCCCCAGAGTAAAAGTTTAGAGGAAAAGTTGGCCATAACACTATTTTATGGATAGGTTGACTACAAAGAGACAATGAAAATGGCAGAGAACAAGTAGTTTTAACATGAAAGAAAAGAAAGAGAATTCAAATGGGAGAAGGGTATCTTTTCTCTATTGCTACTTATTTCTTTCCAAATGGATAATACACAATATATTAACATATAAGAACATTTTGGCATACTTTATTCATTACTAGTTACTTTAGAATTTATGTATTAACAAAGTAAATTCATATTTTAGATATAGGAAGACAGAGCCTGGTTCAAGTTACTTTGAAATAAATCTAGCTATTTCCACACATTGGCTTTCCTCTAAATCTCCCCAATAATTAGTGTTAAGAGTAATGCAAAGTAGCAAATCATACAATAAGACTTTATAACAGATAAAGTATTCTTGAAATGCAATTTCATTTTCTTCAAGAATTAAAATGAACAGTTCTATGTTCAAATGTGCTTTTCTATGTCTATTAAACTCCATCTTGCATGTACATTTATCATTGCTACAAAAGTGTGCATGTTTTCTTTCAAGTCAGGATAGTGGGATAAAACAGGACCCTGCTAAGATTTTGGAGGCCTGGTTCAGAGCCTTGTCTTTCAAGATTGTTAGCCTCCTGTGCCCTCCGGAAGAATGTTGCCTCGTATCTTGAATGATATTCTAGCATATTAGATTATATGAAAACCAAAGCTCCAAAATGTATAATTTTGTCCAATTAAAGTGACTCATACAACTATTCACCACGTTTTTTTCAGTTGCAACATGCTACCAATTGCTTTTAATAATTAACTGAAAAGCAGAAAATTAAGCATTTTTCCTGCATGTTAATTTTAATCCTCTTGAATTCAGAAGAAACTGCTGTCTTGATATCTCTCCCAATAATTTTATAATAAAATTTGTAAGTACATAAGAGTGAAATGAATTGCTAACTCTTTGAAAAGCCTTCTTTAAAATACAGTTTTGCATGGATTTATATTAAAGGCAAAATATCATCACTAAGACATTTAAATTCCACACTTTCTTCTATGGGGGATAAAAAGTTCTGCATTTCAATGTAGTCATATTTCCTGTAGTCAGATTTCAGAATTAAATTAGTCATATATGTTAGCGTACTTATTCTATAAAAAATACACAGTTGTATTTTTTCAAAAGATGGTTATTACATGACAATTCAAAGTATGAAAATGTGATTGCTGCTTGGTATCTATCTATCTATATATTTAACGACTCTCTCACAGTTTAACCCCACTATTAACTATCATTTTCTCACAGGTAATTTTACAAATGTCACTTAGAGTATGAAATATAGGAAAGAGCTTTTGAGAAATAATCTTCCCAGCTGAACAAATATAAATGCACAAAACAACTCCTGTTTAATTCAGTTTCTGAACAGGAAAGTTTTGCAAGTGGAATTGAGCCTGGAAGAGCAAGTGGCGGAAGAGAGAATGTATTCATTTCCCACACACAGGCACACCCCATTGCTCATGGTTTCCTTTCCATGGTTTTAGTTACATGTAATTAGCTGTGATCCAAAAATAGTAAATGGAAAACTCCAGAAATAATTTATACATTTCAAATTGCATATCATTTGGCGTAGTGTGACAAAAGCTTGAGCCATCCCATTTCATCACCCCCAGAATGCAAATCATCCCTCTGTCCAGTCTACCCATACCATAGATGCTACCTACCAGTAGGCCATGTAGCAGCCATCTCAGTTATCAGATTACTGTCTCAGTATCACAGAGCTTGTGTTCAAGTGACCCTTATTGTACTTAATAATCACTCTAAATCACAAGAGTGGTGATGCTGATAATGTGACTATGTCAAAAAGAAGCTTGTAAATTCTCTCTTTAAGGTGAAAGGCAATTACTAAAGTGTATTCTGAGGTTAATAAGAAAATTTTAAAACTTGTATTCTGAAGTTACCAAGATCTACAGTAAGTACCAATATTCCACCTGTAAAATTGTGAAGAAAAAAAAATCCATTCTAGTTATCCTGTCACAACTCAAACTGCAAAAACATCTCATCAGGGGGCATTGCACCGTCTTACATCACCACAAGAAGAAGGGTGAGTACAGTACAATAAAGTATTTTGAAAGAAAGAAAGACCACATTCACATCACTTTCATTACATTTTACTATTACATTTGTTCTATTTTATCATTACTTATAAATCTCTTACTGAACCTAATTTATAAATTTAGCTCTCTCACAGGTATGTATTATAGGGGAAAAACCATAGTGTATACAGGTTTTTAGTTACTATTCATGCTTTTAGGCATTCAGAGGATCTTGGAGTGTACCCACCTCTGACAAGGGAAGACTGTTACAGTATAATCAACTTAAATCCTTGACTGTCCAATAACACCACATATGAATGTGTTCTTTGATATGCTGAAAACCAATTCTCAAAATCCTGAACAGAATTTTAAAGAACATTCATTGTTCTTACACTCATTCAATGACCTTTGTATGTAAATCATTTTGATCTGAAAGAAACATGAGTGTTTTCTGCTCAATTTTCTTTTTGGAATAAATGTCAAAAGTTTGTGCTAGCTGCTTATCAGTTGTAAGATATTAGAGAGTCTGCTACTATAAAGCATGCACCAAAATCTTATAGGAAAATATTTTTTCAGGGTTTCTGCTTTATATTGTACACAAAATGAACAAGGGACAAGATGTAAGAATTAATCTCTACTCTTTATGATATCATTTTGTTTTAATTTTTATTACACTTCTATTCTGCTATACTTGTACATTGCAGTTATGTGAGGACCTGCCTCTCTTCTCTACTACACCCAGGCTTTTGAAGAGCAGGCATCAAGTTCCATTCATATTTTCATGTTCAAAATTTCTAACAGTACATCTGACATAGATTAGTTATTCACTTACAGCTTGTTAATTGGACACACTCCATGACAAATATATGCATAATTGCAAATATCTGATTTTATACACATAGATGGTATAAACAAATATATATATATATATATACATATATATGTGTATATAGTATATATAGTATATATATATCATATACATGATATAATAAATATATAACCGTGATATGGATATTATATTAAAAAGTGGGTCCAAAGTATATTACTAAAATCTGTACTTTTAAAAATGTTAACTGATGGTAATTATTTACATAATCATATTCAAAGTTAGTAATTTCCATCTTTACATATTTTGAAAGTAATAGATAGCTATTCTATATAATTTCTTTCAATTTAGCTAGTAAATTTTTGATATTTAAACATTACTACATTCAGTATGCACGTTTTTATGAGCCATACATCCAAATTCTACAAGGAATGACTCAACTAAATTAGATTTTATTATGTAGTTAATTAGCTTGGACTTCAACTCTTTAACTTTCTCCTATTTTTATTATTTTAAAATTCTTATTGTTTATTTTATCCATAAGTTTATTTTTAATAGTAAAGTAGAGAGCACCTAAGTGAAAGATAGTTTACAGTAAAAAGCTATGGGAGTAGCAAGAAGAAATTCTGACTTTTTTTAAAGGAACTAAAGTTTTAATTAGCAAAAACTATAGGAAAAAAAAGATCTTGAAACAAAAAGTGCTGAGGAGAGGGGGACTAAGGGGGCTAAATAGTAATGGAAAAATATAATAAAGATTAAACCAAAATTAATAAAAAGAACTAATAAGTAATGATTTGAAGAAAGCAGTTTCTTCCCTAGAGATTTTTACACAAATATTGCAATAAAATCTTTTTAAAAAAGCCGATGTCATGGATTGAATTATAGAGTACTACTTAAAGGATTGAAACTTTACTTATTCTAAACTGGAGTTGATAAGTAAACAAGTTTCTCACTTTCCTCCTCCATTCCCCTGTTTTGAGATTGAGTCTAGGAAGCTTCAGTGAAACAAGATAATTTGGGAGGCCTCACAAAAGTTGGCATTTTCATCACACTTTAATATTTGAGCTGCAATCACAAAAAATAAACTAAATGATACCTATCATTAAGCAGAAAGAATACAATGCTTATATTTTCAGAATGGCCCTTGATGCTATTCTAATATAAGTTAGTCTCACAGCAGCATCCATGATGCTAGTTTTCAGGCAAGTATTGCCACAGATGATCCTCTGAAGTCGGGAGGGGCCCATTCGTTTGGATAAGGAATAAATGGGAACCAGAATCAGACATCAGTTGCAAGTGTGAAGAATGTTTTGTTCATCAAGAGTTGATAGGGAAAAGACAAAGAAACCAAACAAGTCACTGAACAAAAAAAAGCAAGATAGTTCAGTTTACGAAAACCACTGTCTTTAGCATAAATGCTGTTTGGGCTTTGGGCAGTGACCAAGCAGTCAATGGATGTCACTATGAAGATATAAAAGCCCTTAACAGGATACCTTGAGATCTGACAACTTATTTCCAGTTTTACAACAGACGATAATTCCTTCTTCTTTCCCCCTTTCTTATAATTTATTGTGTATCCTGGAAAGGAAAGGACATTTAAGATCTCAAGCCTTTTTACTTCAAAACCTGAACATAGTGAAGAGGAATTGTTTGTATTATCACAGTAGTCTTAAGCTACTCCAAATCAGAGAATAAGTGAAGTGGTTTCTGAGTAAAATAAGATTAATTTAGACAAAATGTAGAAACTATATATATTTTTATTGGATTTGTGAATAAATATTCTATTCTACCATAGAAGACATCTACTTATTTTGATTACCCTAGCAGAAACCAGTATTGAAAGAGCAATAGACGTGGAGATGAGATATGGCTTGAATTAAGCAGTTTTCCCATTTACTTAATCAGAGACTTTGGATATGACAGTTAATTTATATTGCCATCTCATGTGCATTAGCCATTGCTGAAAACCCAATATAAATAACATGTGAAAATGACTTATTTATTTCTTAAAATTTTATTATTTTCAGAGGGAGGGGAAAGGAGGCAGGCAGAGAGGGAGAGAGACATCAATGTATGTATGGTTGTCTTTCACCTGCCTCCAGCTATGGACCTGGCTGCAGACCAGGCTGGAGACCTGGCTTGCAACCTGGTTATGCACCCTGGCTGGGACTTGAACCAGTGACTTTTGCTTTTGCAGGCCAGTGCCTATCCACTGAGCTACCAACCAGGGCTGATTTATTTTGGTCACAGCACAAAAGTAAGACAATATTGTAAATGTCCTTTTATCTGTTTTCTCAAATTTCCTCATTTTTCCTATCTTTTCTATCCTGTATCTCAACTTAACCTCTCAAATGTTAACTGATATAAGCCTATGCTCATACTATAGTCTAAAAACATTATGTAAAATCTTGTTTTAGAATTTTGGAGCCATGACTTAATTCCTCCACTTAGCCTTCATTACTCTGCTGTTATGCATCTTGTTTTATGACAATTTTTCTTTTGAGGACCAACAATATTATTAAAGAACATTTCACCTAACATCAATTTCAATGTTTCACACATCCACCTCTTCCTGTCACTATATCTGCTACCTTACTGAGTATTCAGACATTTGGTGAAGGGAATATAATAGGTTGATATAAAAAAAGGAAGATTAGCCAGTTTATTACATTAATTTTAAGTAGATATTTTTAAAGGTTTGATTATAGACTTTCATCTTATTATTCTTAGTTACATTTCTACAGTTACATAGCATATACTTCATAAAATAATTCTATAGATATACAGTATATAAAACTCATAATTAGTTTAATAAATTCCTCTTTCTCCCCAATAACTACTTCTTGGAAAATTATATGTATTCCTTCCTATCATTACCACAAATAAATTGAATATAGGTATACATGTTTTGATATATATATATATTTATATATAATTTATATAAATAAATAAATTATATATAATTTATTTATTTATTTAAAATGTTTCCATAGAGAGGGGAAGGGAGAAAGGCAGAGTGAGAGAGAGGAATATCAATGTATGGTTGCCTTTCACCTGCCTCCAGCTATGGACCTGGCTGGAGACCTGGTTTGCAACCTGGTTATGTCCCCTGATTGGGGAATTGAACTAGCAACCTTTGGGTTCACAGGCTGGTGCCTAGCCACTGAACCACCAGCCAGGGCTGATATATACAGACATTAAACAAATTAAGAATCTCTAACAACTTTATGGTGACATTTCTTCTCTTTTCCCTCCCAGGTTATCCTAAGACCAAATCCTCACCCTTCACAGTATTTGGGGATGGTTCAGAATTGTCTTTCAGTTCAGTATCAGTTATAACATTTATCTATGACTTGACACAAAGTCTGAGTGAAGGTAGCCAGTGCTAGTTGACAGCAGATTTGCACTTCATTCTGCTTCCATTAGTAGTGGAAAGCCTAGATGCTTCCATCTTTTGTATCTGAAGGCACACTTGATGCTGTTGTGAAAGAAAACAATGCGGAAGCAGGTGCTGAAGCTATCCTTTTTATGGATCACATGGTTCATACTAAAATAGAGCCACATGGCCTGAAGCAACCTAAGTAAAAATGAATTACATATAGAGAACAATTTATTTTGGTGAAGAAATTTCAGGGAAACATGCAAAAAATAATAAAGAAAATAAACACACCATCATCCCACAATAGGTGAAAAATATTTTATTATGTTTATACCAAAACAAGATCTCAACATAATAATTCTTATAAAATATATATAATTTATATATATAAAATATATAACTATAAGAAAAAGTAGTAATGTGAAAAGTCTTATAACAAAAAAATATAATGTTTTATATATTAAATATTTAATTTTACCAAAAGAATAAAATCATCTGTAGCATAAATCTATTTTTGGTCACTATCAATACATTATTTTTAGTATACTTTTTTCTAAGTATGTCTGAGATATTTGCTTTTACAAAAATAACACAGTCTTTGTAAATACATTCTTATAATTGGGGGTCATTCTTAAAATAGTATTCTTTAGGGAAGATTTCAGATTTGCTAGATTCTTAGCAAGATATCTATATTTTTTCTTTTTAATATATCTGTAAGATTATAAAATTAATTTAATACTCAACTGGATAAAACTTCTAAAATTGTGTTTGTGTGTGTGATATTTTGTAAATTTTATTTCTTATTTTGGATACTTAATTTTTCATGTTATTATTACCCATAGCCTTTTGACCTTTAAAAAGTTTACTACTAATGTGACTCCTTATTGTAATATATTCTATTATGTATACTTTCTGCAGAAAGCCATAAAAATTCAACATGGAGAATATAGCAAACCCCCCAAATTTTTAAAATTTATAAAAAATAAATAAAGAATATTAAAATATTGAACAGTTAAAATGATAATTCATAGTTCTAATAACACTGTCCACAATTTAAATTCACCCACAGAGATAATAAATTGATGAGGTTATATTTTGACCCCTATAACATTTAGTGAAAATTTTAATTATTTCAATAAACAAATAATTGACTGTTTCTATATGTGAACTTCTAGAGATTAAACAATATGTAAAAATTATATATACTAATATGCAGACAAATATATAATAATTGGTTTAGTACTATGGTAGAAGTGTGCATATACTGTGAAAGGTCATTAAAAGAATGACCAACCCAAATTTGATATTCATGCACAGGTATAGACTTGAGCTTTAAGCAGAGATTGAAAAATGTATTTGGAACTTTCATACTTGAAATTTCTCCCCTGCCTCCCTCTTTCCTTCTCCACATTCTTTACCTCTTTAATAGCAGGTAAGTTATAGGTGAGAGACGATAAAATTGCAAATTTTAATAGTTCAATATATCCTGGACACAGAATAAGTGCTAGAAGGGGAAAAAATTGTTGGTTGGAAAAACGTGTGCTTCTCCTGTTGGCCCAAGATTGAAAATATGTGTACTACTTAAAAAATAAATTTTTAAAAATTATAATGACCTGTCTAGTGTTCAATAACTTTTTTTTAAAGCAAACTTTTTCCTTTGGGAAAAAAATGTATTTTGTGCATTTAGTTTTCCATAAATGAACAAATAAACAAAAGCATAAAGCTATTCTGGAACAGCCATATATAAGAAGCTGCAAAATAAAAGCTGCTCTGTGTTCAAGGTGAATTACAATTGAGTGCTAGACCTCTTTTCCTTTTAACTTTTTCTTCACCATGAAGCCTCCCATCCCACACCCCCAGTAAAATCAACATTGGCCCCTTTCAGCCTTGTGCTCTATAAAAGCACAGGCTCAGAAGTACCCAAATATGTTCTGAATACATGAATGACAATGCAAAAGATGGAAGTCTCTTTAAGTGATATTATGGTTCTAGGATACATTGTTTGAAAGATATTAGTCATAGTACATTTTTATTGAAATAAAAATTTTATACAGTGAAATTCACAGATCTTAAATATCAAATTGATGAGTTTTGACAAAATAATATTTCCAAATAACCAATAAATAACTTCATATTTTCATTAACTTAGAATACTTTTTCAAACCCATTCCAGTCGATTAAACATCCAGAAAAAGGCAATTGTTTCCTGACTTCTATCATTGTTGGTAAGTTTTTCCAGTTCTTTAAAGCAAATAAAAGCAATCCTGGTATAATAACCTTTGAAGTATGAGTGATTTTCTTGAGAGTCAATTGTGTGTCAAGTATTGGCATTGATTTTTCAATGATGAATGAAGCATAAAATTTGCCTTCACAAGACCTTTTGTCTCATAAGGAGTTCAGAACAGACCTCTTCAAAATGTGCTGCTTTGGCATATAAATTATATTGGCTGAAGGCATCTGAGACCCTGAGGAATTTAGAGAAAAATGTACTTCTTCCTTATATAATTTAAATTGGGGCCTCACCCAAAGCAAGAATTATCACCAGAAGCAACTTTTATGACCAACCTATAGGGCAGGATTTCTAATTATTAAACATCTGCACTTATTAGCTGCAAATTACCCTCCTTTCCTCTGAAGCCTCAGGGCATCTTACCTCTTTCCTTTGCTTAGAATGCCGTATGTACCCGATTTCCCTCCCAGTCTCTGAACCTATCATATATGTGGCATCTTTGACTCTCTCATGTATGTGGGGTTCCAGTACACACCTATATAATTAAATTTGGTTATTTTCTTTATTAATCTATCTCATGTCAGTTTAATTATTAGACCAGCCAAAATAACTTAGAAGGGTAGAGAAATATTTCTTCCTCTCCCACAATAATAAGGAAAGCATGTTAAACTAATATCAAAGTGGATCTATAAAAAATTACACTCTTATTACATGCTAAATAACTGGAAAAACTGAGAAACTGAAATAAATGGTTGCATGGATGAAGAACAAACAATAGAAGTTGGTAGTGGTTAAAAATAAGAGAACAAAATGATACATAAGACAAGATCATTCAAGTTATCTTGAGGCTTTCAGTTTGTTTTAGCTTAGGTATAATTAAAAGACAAAAGAATTTAAAAAAAGAAAACAATATAGTCAATTTTTCATTTTACTTAGGGAGGATTAATCACCTGTGGATGCAAAAGGGGTTCTGTAATAAATTTGACAAGTCCAGTGATGGAAAGTAATCTCACAGAGTGATATGATCATAAATTCCTAACTGGGCAGGTCATGGTGGAGAGTCACAACCCAGGCATATATCTTCTTCAGTAAAAGGCTTATCTTTGTCTTCACTACACAGTGTTAATAGATTAACATACCTTTCAAATAAACATTACCACCCCAAGAGGGCATATAATCTTGTTAACTATCCTGTATTTCAATTCCTGTCTTGCTTTCTCCCACCTTCATGTACTTATTTTTTATGTTCCCTCCTGAATCTCAAATACATAAAGGAAACTACAAAACTTTCTTGGGAGAATTTAAGATTTTGTTTTCAGGCAATTGTTCTTAGTTTTTGGCTCAAATAAACTAAAAACACATTCCCTGCATGCTTGCATATTTCTTACATCAACACCATAAATACAGAATTGCATTAAAAATAACACTTCAGAAATCAGATCCCAAAAGAGTTGATCCATGTGCAGTTTTGAATCTCTTCATAGCCTGTTAGTTTTGTAATCCAATTAATATAAGGATATTGTAAAATATACTAATTACTTGATAAAATATTACTTTTTCATTCTTTAAAATTTCTAAAATAATTAAGATTAAATATTGCCATTATAAATGTATAGTCTTAAAAATAAAGCCATTTCAAAATATTTGGTATTGTTGTTTTTCCGAAAGACACAGAGAAGTATTTGAGGGAACATGGTTTAATAGAAAAAATTCAAGTATTATGATATGTATCATAACACATAAAGCAAGAATATATGTTCTGAGATATGTAACTGGGATCTCTTCAGAGTCCTAGTTATTCATCTTTATCATTATTTACTCTTAAGAATAAGAATGAATTTGATCACTATATATACATCTTGACTTTTTTGTTACTTCGGTCTTTATCATTAACTTTGGGATTAGATTATCATTTTTGTCAGACTATTCAGATGGTAAAACATCTGGTGTCGTTATTCTTTAGAGGAAGTAAAAGATAATGTACTATTATATGCTTATTATGTAATTAGACTTATTTGAGTCTCAGTGGGAGATTATCTAGGTCAATATATACTTAGTTTTTAATATAAGAATACCTTTGGGTAGCAAAATAACAGCATTTATCTTAGAAATTAATAATATCTTTATTTGGTTGAAATGTGAAGGTTGAATATTACACCAACCAAGAAAGAATTATATTTAAGTTTAAATCTCAATTCTTACTATGATAAAAGTTGTTCTTAATGGTTTTCCTAGATATACACAAAAGTCATTTAGATATAACTTGAGAAACAGTACTCTTGTTACTTTTTTAAACACCCACATTTTCATACCATATTTGGTGCTTTGATGTATAGAATTTAGGCTAGCAATATAATTTTTACATAATAAAATGAGTGTTTTGGTGACCCCATTGCAGTAGCAATACATTTAATGATCTAGAATTAGTGTTTTCTGTGACATTCTTTAGTTAAGTAATTATATGTACTGAATAGTGTAAATTTAATATTTTCTGTTCCTTGTTAATCATTAGATTTTGTGAAAAAATATATTACTTTGTGTAATACGGATAATTGCACTTTTTAAATGAGTTACCCTTTTTTAAAAGAATCCTAAGAGTAAAAAAGAGGTGTCTCAAAAATTCCTCAATTTATAATTTTAAGCTATGTTAATATATGTTTAAAGCATTTAGGATGCAAGAAATATAAATTACAGGGAATTGTGAATATATCTAAATCAGTAATTGATGATAGTAATTATACTGCTTAGTGTTATTATAAAGGGGACAGCATAGAAGCCAAAATGCAGTACAGCTTAACACTGTTAGTGATACAGCAGAAACCAGTCAAGGAAGAGGAAACAAAACAACATCTCATTAGATTAAAGATATCAATAATTAAGACACCGCTTTTCTGACTTATAGGCAAGATGCAATATGTAGAGGAAGTAGCATCTAGATGTCTACTACAGGTTGCAATGGAGCCTAATAGTCAGGAGTATAAATTGAAAATAAATCCATGGATTAAGAAATTTGTTTATTTTACTTAAACTTCCTTTAGCCAATTATTCAATCAATTTTAAACTAGTAATTACCATGTCATTGTCTTGCTCAACATGTTGGAAATTAGTTTTATATGACCAAATTGTATACTATAATTCTATTCTTGACTAACCACCAGAGTTAAGGCTTAATCGAGTACAAAACTTCCCATATTTCAGACCCTAGCCACAAATAAAGTACCCAGATCACCTGAACTTCTCACAAAATGGTTACGTATCTGGAGGTTTTCCACAGTTCCCATCAGGCTAATAACTTGCTAGAATAACTCACAGATCACAGGAAAACCAAATTATTATAGTTTTATCATAAAGGATACAAATTTTACTAACTAAAGGAAGACACACATAAGACAAGGTCTGGGATGGTCCAGAAGGTAGAACTATCATGCCCTGTCCCATTGGAATCAAGGTGTGTCACCCTCCCAGTTGCCTTATTAGCATAAATTCAGGTGTGATAAAAAAGCTCACAAATAACCAAATTCTGTTACTCTGGAAATTACAAAAGCTTTAGAAGTTCCATGCCAACGACTGGGGGAAAAAAACAGTCGTATTCATTATTATACAATAGAAATACAACAGAGAACTAGGAAAACGAAGTTTTTATTCCTACAAGATTTGTACCTTAATGTAAGAGTTAGGTAGAAAATAAAGAAAATAGATATAAAGAAATAGATGAGAGTATGTTATTTAGCTCTTATTTGATTTTGATCTTGAGGTCTAGGGAAGAGCTCCTGAGAAGATTCATGTAACCAAGGTTGTAACATTAATAAAGAGATTGGTCAAGAGAAGATCTAACACTCCAGTTAGAAAGAACAGGTAGAAAAACACCCAACTGTAAGAAAGAAGTTGGCTCTAGTTAGTGTGGCTCAGTAGGTTGAGCATGACTTATGAACTGAAAGGTTACTTATTTAATTTCTGGTCAGAGCACATGCTTGAGTTGCAGATCAGGTTCCCAGCTGGGGGCTGCAAGAGGCAATTTATCAATGTTTCTCTCTTCATTCTCCCTCCATTTCCCTCCCTCTAAAAATAAATAAATAAAATCTTAAAGAAATTGGCTTTTCCCATTGTCTTTTCAACTTAAAGGTCCCTTTCTTCTTCTATGTCAACTGAGTTGACATGAAAGAAAATGATTAAAGCCTCAGCTTTGCATCCATGAGGAATTAGGTTCTTTCATCTGTGATTTTGGTAAGAAAGTGCATTTTGTGTAGGCCTTTTTTCCTCACGTGTAAATTAAAGTTAATAGTACTTACTTCAGAATATTCAAGCAGCACTTAAACCTAGGAAATAAACATTTATAAAGAGTAAAGGCCACCTGGCTGATGGCTCAGTGGATAGGCACCAGCCTGTGAACCCAAAGGTCACTGGTTCAATTCCCCAGTCTGATCACATAACCAGGTCTTCAGCCAGGTCCTTAGCTGGAGGCAGGTGAAAGGCAACCATATGTTGATGTTTTTCTCTCTTTCTTCCTCCCTTCCTGCCCTTCTCTCTGGAGATAATAAATAAAATCTTAAAAAAAAAAAAAAAAAAAAAAAAAAGTAAAGCACTATATATAACTACACAGTTGCAGCCCAAGACAACATGTGTCCATAAAGGTAATGAAAAGCTTTTACCAAAACTCAAGAATTCAGAAAGGCTAACAGTAGTGTAATTCATCCACAAAAACATTGATTATAAACAAAAGGAACTCTGATATGAGCCCTGATCAAATAAATAAACAAAATAAAGACCTTACAGTCAAGAACCATAAAGGAAGTGAAGACAATAATGAATAATAACAATATGAAAACAAAACTGAATGAGAGAGAAAGGAAAAGAGAAAGAAACCTCTTTAAAAATATATAAATAAATAAAGTTTAAAAATGAACTACAGATAAACGCAAATAAAAATAAAACATAAATAGATATAGTCATAGTAACATGGTTGAAATTTGAGATTAAAATTAGATGGGATAAAAAGGGAAATAATATAATACTAGAAATTACAAATGACTAAAAAATTGAATGTTTATATATCTACATACACTTAAAAACATAGCAACTATAAAGAAAATATATTGGAAATTAAGGAAAATTCTATCTAGTTGACAAATGTAAGTAAGAGCACAGAGAAACTGAATGATAAAATAAGTTTATTTGATTTAATAAGTACAAGTCAAACTATTGCTCAATGTAGCAAATATGTTTTCCATATGTTTACTTCTGCAAAAATATTTGATGGTATTGAGCATAAGGAAGAATTATAATCACTATTGCCACAACCACCAGCACTGGTATAACAATAACAACAACAAAAATTTTTCACAAACCATATTTTTTAACACTGTATCATGTGGAAAGTAGTAACTAAAGGATGTTGTAAATATCTTTAAAATTAAAGGAAACAATAGTTCTTAATCCTCCAAATCATTAAAATAAACTCAAAAGAGAAGTAAAAGCTATCTAGAACAAATTTTAAATGACCATATGCCATATTAAAACTAAGGAACACTTGATGCCACCATTAGAGCAAATTAATGGCATTATATATTTATTATTAAAATATTAAAAGTAAATAAAGGGAACTTGGTATCCATTTGTGATGCCCTTTCTTACTCAACGTCCTCAATATTCATTTTCAACTCCATTCATGCTTGCCCATGTTGACTTCAGACCCTAGAAAAACTATAACTAATAGCTCTCCTCATTTGTCTTGCTTCTGAGGTGTCCATGTGCACAAGTTCTGACCAATAACACATGAGAAAATAGCTCTGGGACATGAGAAAATATTTCTTAGATGGATGCTGAAACACATTTTGCTGTAGTGATAAAATGAACAGATATTGCTATAACTGCACCCTCCCCAACTTAGCCCAGCCTGGAATGCAGACTGATGCTAAGATCACAGGTGCAGATATTGTATGAGTCTATGAATATATGGGCATGAGCATGTGGCAGAGAAAACAGCAGATGAAAATATAACTTGCCATACCTGAGAGCACACAGAATATATGTCAACCAAACCTATGGTGTTAGCACAAACAAAACATCCACAATGGCAGTGCATAATGCTTATCTCTAGCTGCTTTTAGCCAACTCTCCAAACAGATATGAACTCAAAGTTCCGAAGTCAGTCTAAATTAGAGGAAAAAGAAAATAAAGCTTTGTAAGAGATGTGCTCTCCCCATGGGGCCTGCAATCTAAGTGATTTAGAGTTCCATAATTTGTGGGCCTGCTGGCTTTGAAAAGACACAATGTATGTACCCCCAAATTTCAACTAGTAAAAAAAGCAGGGAAATAGCTACTGCAGCAGGAGGTAAGATTGATAAAATTAGTCAGTAGGGGGCAAAGGGAGAATTCGAGATGGTGTTTCTTCACCTAGGTTATCATTTCAAACTGCCTCAAAGTAATAGCCATCATGGGACAGGTAGGGGGCATAGACAGAATAAAGAAACCAAGAAATTGAAAGACAAGAAATTTTAAAGACTATGTTTAAGGAAAATCTTTATCTATGGTTACTTTTATAGGAATAGACTGGAAGAAAATATCCTTAAAACATTAAGTTTTCAAAAGAAATATTTTGCAAAAATAACAGGATTTCTGACTGCAACAATATAAAGCTCTTTGTCACCTATTACAAAAGCTGTGTATTTGTCCAAAAACTCATTCTTCTCAAAGTTTAACTGAAGTGACCAAGGAAGAAAAAGGGTAAGAAAAATTACTGCAATGTCACAAATGGCAGTCAAGGACAATGAATAATGGATTCCAAGATGGCACAAACAGGGTTGCAGTTTGAGGGCGGTGAAGGTGAGGGAAGGTGGAGGAATGTAGCTATCAGGTGAATTTATCTGAACAAAGTATTTTTCTACTCCATCATGAGACGTTAGAAGCTAGGCATGACTATCTGACATATAGTTCTTAATTTTCACTTTTCTTATAAAAACTTTCTTCAGCTATTCTTCTTTTCAAATATTACATTGTCATTGTGTTAAGCCAAGATACATCCTTTTGGCATGGATCACTAAAACACAACAGACAAATTTAGGCCACAATGACAAGAGTCCAACTTACCAAGATGTTCTGAACTAAAAGTCACGTCAAACCTAATTGAGAGATAGTTTTGATTAAGATAGGGCACACACTTAATTTGCTGGTTCAATCCCCAGTCAGGGCATATATAAAAGGCAACCCAACTGATCAATAGAACTAACATAGAACTCTCTCCCTCCCTCCTTCCAACCCTCATTCTCTCTGTAAAATCAATAAACATGTTCTCAATTGAAGATTAAAAAAAAAAAAAAAAAAAAAAAAGGAAAGCAGTGCTGCACTGCTTCTGCCTCTATGGGATGGCAGGAGTCTAACTTATGCGGGGTTCATTATTCCAAAAGTTTACTCCTCTTTTGGAAAACCCAAATAGCAAATAGAAAAATGGACTGAGGTCTGATTTTCTTCTTAGCCCAGCTCTATAACTGGTACATATATCTTTATCTTTTCCTATCATGATTATACTAATAACTGAAATGTTACAAATAGGTAACAGAAAGAGTATTAAAAGATACTATTGGCATCACTGCTAAACTGAACCATGTTTGCAGCCTACAATCTTCAGATATGTTTTGTGTTTGTAAATGAAATAAAACAAATCAACAAAATACTTCTTTTCTTTTCATTAATGAAACAGAAGGTTGCTATGACTTGGATTAAATTTAGTTCTAGGAGCCCTGGTTGATGACACAGTGGATAAGGCACCCGCCTGTGAACCCAAAGGTCACTGGTTTGATTCCCCAACCAGGGAACATAACCAGGTTGCAAGCCAGGTCTCCACGCAGGTCCTTGGCTGGAGGCAGGTGAAAGGCAGCCATACATAGATGTCTCTCTCCCTCTCTCTCTTCCCCCATCTCTAAAGGTAATGGATAACATCTTAAATAAATAAATAAATTTGTTTTAGGTAAAAACCCTAGCTCTAGAAATCACCTCTCTATATACCTTAGAGACCTAGTCTTTCAGCTAACTATCCAGGCAGCAGAAGATAGTAGCCTGAACCTGACCAAAAGTTGCAAGGTTTGGATCTCTGAAAGGCTAACATCTTGACTTAAGTTATGTTTCAGTTTCTGAGTTCTAAGGTGGAATAACTCTCTGGTTACTTCCCATGAAGCTAGACAGAAGGACACAGAAACAGACCTCAAAATTGTCCTCAAGACCTGAAGAAAGGATTCACTACTCCTACCTCACCTCTGGGGAATCAGCGCCCAGCATGCCCCAACCTGTAACTTAGGAAGGATGCCTTGTGATTTTGTTACTGAACAAAAATGGGGTCCGGCTGCCTGCTCCCACCAATGTGTAAATTCTGGAAGCCAAGATTGATGGAGGAAAGAGGTCTTTTTTTAAAGATATTATTTATTATTTTTAGAGAGAGGGGAAGGGAGAGAGGCAGAGAGGGAGAGAAACATCAATGTATGGTTATCTTTCACCTGCCTCCAGCTATGGACCTGGCTGGAGACCTGGCTTACAACCTGATTATGTGCCCTGGCTGGGAATCGAACCAGCAACCTTTGGGTTCACAAGCTGGTGCCTTATACACTCTTGCCACCAGCCAGGGTAAGAAAGAGGTCTTTATCAAAATACTACATAATTTGGCAGGAAGAGGGATCCTCATCTTCAGGCTCATCTCTTCCACAAAACACAAACAAAACCCAACTGTTCCCAAGATGACCAAAATAAAACCTATTGTCTAGAATTCCCACTCCATCCTTATCTGTCTTTGGAGCATAAGCAAAAAGCTAAGCAGGTGGCTGTCTGGCTTCATGTTCTTGCCTGCAATCTGCTTGTGCTATAGACACTGCTGTCAACCACATGGCTTCCAGGGCCAAAACATCCTGCAAAGTGCTGGCTAACATGTCAGTAAAGCAAGTGAAAGTAGGTGCCTTCTATCCTTTCCTTCAGTTTATATAAGCTACCCATGTGGGCTGGGCCAGGTGCTCAAACTTCCACCTGCTCTGGGAGGTTCTGGGCCCCCAACCAATCCCATCTTTTCTCCAGGTTAGACTCTCGGGTCTATGCTAGGACAGCACCTCCCCTGTGGTCGTGTTGACCTCTAATGTCACATGCAGCTGCATCCTCTGGTTTCACCTGCATTCAGGGACTGCAAGAAAGCCAATCACCCTCCTTAGCCTGTGTACAGTGTGTGCAATGACTTCCTTCTGCAGTGTCTGTGCCCGAGGATAGGGGATTCTGTCATCACTTACCAGGCTAGCATGGCTACCCTGAGAATGCGACCCCATTCACTGGTCCTGGGTGGTTTCCTGGGTGGCCCCTCCCTTGGCCTGTGGTCTTTTCAGGCCTAGCTGTGACAATTTGGTCTTATATGATCTGTAAAATACATGCTATCAGGGATTTGAGGATTTTGAGCATTAGTTTCCCATTCTACTGGGTTTCGCTATTCATAATAAAAGAGCCAATATTGCTCCTCTGCAATTCTTGGTGTTTAGTGTTTGACTCTGCTAGTGCCAGGTAGAAGAATTCTATTTGTTCTACAACATTTACTCAGACATTCAGTTAACAGAGTCTAAATAATTTTTCAATACCATTAATATCTTTGAAATTGGAAAAAAAGAAAATAGCAAAATATTAGTATGAATATAACATTTGAGATTAATTAAATAGAAAATCTCCAAATCAGAAAACTTTTATGAAATAATTTAGAATCCAAACTTTTGTTGAGAACAACAAACTCCAAACCTCACAAATTTGAATTTGGAAAAAGAGAAAGCAAAAATGAAAATTAAGAATAAAAATTATATACAACTGAGAAATGGTAGTGTACATTATTTAGATTATAAATTACCAAAGGTGACAGAAAAAGTAACACATTTGAATAGACCAATTAACATAGAAAAAGAGATTTGAGAGTTTAATTAAAAGATGTCATTGAAAATTACACTATTATTTAAATTATCCCATGTCATGATAAAGATAGAAACATTTCCAGACTGCCAGTTGAAATGGGTGAGTAGAAATACCCTAGGCTCACTTTGTTCCATGATGCATCAAAACTAAGTCTATATGTAAAACAACTATCTCTTAGTACAGCTTGAATATTAAGTGGGAAAGAGTCTCTACAACTGAAGCTATAAAGAAAAAGCCGCATCAAGACAAGTAGGAGGGATGGAACACCATCTTGTGGGAACACTCACATTTTCAGTGCATTGTCCCACAGATGGGAGGGTTATTATGGCTATGGAGGGCCCTCTAAGGAGTGAAGAGTCCAGTACACATGCCGAGCTTACCAGCCTCAGAGACCAGCACTGGCACTGGGAAGAGGAGCCCACATTACTTGACTTAGATGAGGAGTGAAGCATATGTCCTGGGAAGCCTAGGGACTGTGGGAAAGTAAATTTTGGCTCTCTGTGGGTCTGTGCACAAATTTACCTAGAGGCAGCAGTTGGAAAACTATCTGGATCATGTACAAAGCTGATAAACTGATTGAATTTGGGATGTGTGCCAGAGGGGCAGGGATCTGTTTGGAGCTTTCTCCAATGGGATGAAATCATGACTGGGAACCATTTCCTCATGGTTTGATTTGTTTTGTCTTCTACCTAGTGGGTCCCATGCTAGCAAGTGCCATTTCTTTCACTCTGCATTAACCTACTGACAGTTTGCCCAAATCCAATGTTCCTCTGAGAATCCACCCAACCCAAACTTCCTGACCTGCCCAGTGCACACTGAACTACTCCCCAGGTGGTGTCCCATTCCCCAACACTGTGCTGAGGGCCCCAGTGCCAAACCAAGGTGTACCCTGTCATCTAGTCATGGTAGGTAGCCCCAGAGCCCTTCCAAGATGGTGTCTTGCCTATCCAACACCCTTAAGGCAATTCTGGAAGTCCCAAAGCCATTTCAAGGAATAACTCCACCATTCAAAACCAGACAGCCAACCCTGAGCAGCCCTGGAATTCCTCCAAAGCAGTGACTCGGTCAGGTGGTCAACTTCTGCACAACAATGCACCTATAGTAGTAGCCACCTCATAGCCACCCACTCCACAGGCCTGTACTATGTACCAGTCAGCCTGCATCAGTTAAGGTAGAGTAGGCCAGTTAGCCTGGGGGCCAGCCCATCTCATTAGTGCACCTGCAGCAGTTACAAATTGGGTTATTGCCAACTAAGCCAAGGGCCAGCCCATCCCTTCAGCCTACCAATCGCAGTCATGGTCAGTTCTTCAAAACATCAGGAATGGGTGCCAGCCCTGACTATTAGTAGACTCAAAACAGCACACAACCACAACAGCAGAACATACACAACAGCTGGCTCTGATAAACAGGGTCAATTTTTGCATTGCCCCCCCGCCACAGGATACCTTCCACATAAGGTCCCTCTTTCAATATTGTGACATGTAGTTGATCTACCTAATACATAGAAATAAATACAAAAACTTAGACAAATTGAGGAGACAAAAAGATATATTGCAAATGAAACAAAAGGACAAAACCCTAGAAAAATAACTAAAATGACAGAGATAAACCATCTACCAGATAAAGAGGTCAGAGTAATGATGTTAAGGGTAGTCACCAAACACAGAAGTATGCATGAATAGAGAGAAAACTTCAACAAAGAAATAGAAAAACATTTAAAAAATAAAAACTGAAGAATATAAAACTGACATGAAAATTTACTAGAGGAAATCAACATAGTAAATGATGCAGATAAACATGTAAGAGGTGAAAGATAAAATAGGGGAAATCACCCCACCAAAATAGCAATGATAATAATAATGATAATAATAATAATAATAAAAATGAAGAGAGTACTTAAAAAACCTCTGGGACAGCATCAAGCATACTAACATTTGCATAATAGGGATCCCATAAGAAAAAGAGTGAGAGAAAGGGAAAGAAAACCTACTCAAACAAATGACTAAAAACTTCTCTAATATGGCCAAGAAAATCGACATCCAGGTCGAAGAAGCACAAAGTCCCAAAGGAGAGGTACCCAAAGATACACACAATTCTGCTTCTTAAAACAGCAAGAAAAATCAAGCACTTGTATAGAAGAAAAGCATTAAAACAATAGAAGGCAACCAACATAAACTGGACTAAATAGAGTTGTTTCTACAACTTGGAAAAGGGAAGCACATTAAGGCAAACTCCACCCAATACATCTGTTTTTGCTTTCATTTTAAGATATTTGCTTAATTTTGGAAAAGTGAAATCAATTATTGAGCAAAAAGTGGCCATCTCATTGGTTTAGAAGACAGTGGTTGAAGCACTGATCTGCAAAGCTTTTGAGAACTGTTTAAAGACTATTAACACTATACACCTATACACTTGGCAGAAACTTGGTAGCGCTGATTTAAAATATTAATAAAAGATATACTCATTGCTGTTGATTATTTTATTTAATGTGGCATTTACAAAAGACTTCTCAAAGACTATTATAATTTTGTCAAAGTGTGCATATCCTTTTACCTAGTAATTCTATTTTAGGTGAGAATCTTTTCTATAAAAATAAGAACATCTGGAAACTATTATGTTTACAAAGATATAGACTTCTGCATTTCTATAATCCATTATGTGTCTACACATAGGAAAAAATGAAAGATCATTTGATAAAAGTAGGTTTAATTATGGAATGCATTACTGTTTATTATGTTGAGTGAAAAGAAGATTTAGAATATTGTGTTTAATATTATGTTATTTGTGTAAAACCAATACAATTCTTGTAACTATATATGTCATTAAGTACATACACTCCACATATGATTAAATGAAATTTAGAATATATCTGTGAGAATATATAAATTTAAAATGAACTGCATTATTAGAGGAAAAGAACTGACATCAGAGAGTAAATATCAAGTTATCATATTTCATAATTTACATAAAGTTGTATAATGCATGAATAGAGGTACATGGAAATTTAATAAATATTTTAAAATAAAATAAGTATATCTTCATAATGTCCATTTCTAAACCAATTACAAGCCAATTTTGATCATAATATTAAGGAATGTGTAATTAATAAATTATATAACCCTATCTATCAATGTTTTCCACTATTTTCCTAAATTGTATACTATGGAAGATTTGTTTCCTAAGAAAAACAATTTATAGGTCTTAGCTAATTTAACAGTTCTCACTTTTATGTTAGTGTGATAAACTGTATAAACTACATTCTCTTCTAGAAAATATGCAATGCTCATTCTTTTATTTTAGGCTCTGAAAAGTCCTGCAGTAGAATGCTATTTAACTTTGATTAACTGAACATTTCTTCATCTTGTTCTACCATATACTAGTTCTCAAAACTTTGTCATAGGTTTCAGCAAGATGGCGGAGGAGTAAGTGGAGCTACACCAATCTCCTCCCAGGTCAAATCTGGAATTACTTTTTTGGAGAAAAAGTCAGGTGGAATTACCAACAGAACACCAGCTAGAAAGAAGTCCTAGAACCATGGACAGAACAGAAAAAGCCACTGCATCACAAAGTGACTAGAAGGAATTGAGGAAATGTTAGAGGGCTGGCTGGACCCCCACCAGAAGCAGCAGCCAAAGGGACAGAGCTGGGGGATCCACCTGAGAAGGGGGGGGTTCTGGTCCACCAGCTGGGTGTCCCAGCTACAGCAACACAGTGGAGAGCAGAGGAGCATCCAGCTGAGAAGGGCAGAAAACCCCGGGGTTTACTAGCCAGAGAGAGCACTGGAGATAGAGAACTACTAGGGTGACCATAGTGAAAATACATTTACACCCACCTACCCTGGGCTCCAGTGGAGGGAGGGCAGAGAGGACTGGAGGCACATGGGGAGAGTTTGCAGTGGTGGCTTGGAGGAGAGAGGTGGGGAGGCAGGTGTGGGGATCCCAGTGCTGACTCATTGCCCACACCTCAGGCAGACTGTGCTGGGCCCAGTGGCTTCCCTAAGAGGGTCCTTATAACCCCACCCACTGGAAGCAATCTGCCCTGCCCAGCAGTGCCTGAGCCTAGTATCTGATCACAATACTTTCATTTACATGTAAATAAACCTCTTGCCCTGAAGTGTCTGAGCATAGATACAATAATTGGCACCTGCAGAGGAATCTCATTCAGCAGCTCCTGGGCCTGGGGGCTGATTACAAACTCTCTGATTGACAGCTGGGTCAGACAGTCAGCCCCACACAGTGGCAACTGAGCCTGGTAGCTGATCATGGATTCATTGGTTCACAACTGAGTTGGTTTGTCCCGCCCAGTGGCCCCTGGACCTGGCAGCCGATCACAAACTCATTGGATTACAATTGAATTTTTTAGTTTAGCCCAGTGGTCCTTTAGCCTGGCCGCTGATCACAGATTCATTGGATTACAATAAAATATTTCAATAGAGCCAAGTGCCACCTGAGACTGGTGGCCGAACACAGATTCATTGGATTATAATTGTATCTTGCCGCCTAGCCCAGTGACACCTGAGCCAGGAGGCTGATCACAGATTCATTGATTTACATCTAAATCTGTCCCACCAAGCAGCATCTGAACTGGCGGTTGATCCACTGGATTACAATTGAATCTCTCTGTCTAGCCCAGTAGGGCCTGAGTTTGGTAGCTGACTTATTAATTTACAACTGAATTGATCTATCACCCTAATCTGCATCTGAGTCTGGTGGTGGATCACAGGCCAATAGGATTACAACTAAATCAATCCTTCCAGCCTAGCAGTTCCTTAGCCTGGCAGCTGATCACAGTCTGATTGGATTACAATGAAACCTAAAGCTGGGGAGAAAAAGAAACAGTCCATCACTAAAAGGAAAGGAGAAATCCCCAGAAAGATCACTAAGTGAGACAGAGATAAGCAAACTATCAGATATGGAATTCAAAATAATGATGATAGAGCTCAAAGAAAACTACAAACAACTCCAGGGGAACTATGAAGAACTCCAGAGAAGCTACAAGGAACTTACTGAGAACTACACCAGCATTAAAAAGGACATAGAAACTATCAGTAAGAGCCAGGAGGAAACAAAGAATACAATTTCTGAATTGAAGAATATAGTAGCCCCGGCTGGTAGCACAGTGGATAAGGTGCCGGCCTGCGAACCCAAAGGTCACAGGTTTGATTCCGCAGCCAGGGCACATAACAAGGTTGCAAACCAGGTCTCCAGTCAGGTCTGTGGCTGGAGGCAGGTGAAAAGCAACCATACATTGATGTCTCTCTCCCTCTCTCCCTTCCCCTCTTTCTAAAAATAATGAAATAAAATATTTAGAAAAAAAAAAGAATATAGTAGAAGGAATCAACAGCAGGCTATAGGAAGCAGAGGATCAGATCAGCGAGCTGGAAGACAATGTAGAAAAATATTCCAAGACAGTGCAACAGAATGAAAAGAGGCTGAACAAGAATGAAGAGATTTAAAGAGAGCTGCAGGACATCAGGAAATGCAATAATATCCATATCATAGGGATACCAGGAGAAGAGAAACAAGGAATGGAAAACCTGTTCAAAAAAGTAATGAGAGAAAACTTCCCTAACATGAGTGAAAATTTTACTCAACTTCAGGAAGCACAGAGGGTCCCAATAAAGATGAGTTGAAACAGACTCACTCCAAGACACAATATAATTAAAATGGCAAATTTCAGAGACAAAGAGAGAATCCTAAAAGCATCAAGAGAGAAACAGCAAATAACATGTAAGGGGACTCCAATAAATTTATCAAATGATTATTTAACTGAAACAATACAAGCTGGAAGGGAATGGCAAAAAATATTCCAAGTAATGAAAAACAAAAGCCTGCAGCCAAGAATACTCTACCCAGCAAGGCTCTCATTCAAAACAGAAGGAGACCTAAGGAGTTTCTCAGACAAAAGAAGACTAAAGGAATGCATCTCTACCAAACCAGCATTGCAAGAAATACTAAAAGGACTGATTTAAAAAGAGGAAGAAACAGAGAGAGACAAAGAAGAACACAGGTACAAAGGGAAAAATGGCAATACATATCAATCAATAATAACCTTAAATGTAAATGGATAAATGTGCCAATCAAATGATATAGGGTAGCTGAATGGATATGAAAACATGACCCACATATATGCTGTCTTCAAGAGACCCACCTCAGAACAAAAGATCGACACAGATTGAAAGTGAAAAGATGGAAAAATATATAGCAAGCAAATGGGCATGACAAAAATGCTGGAGTAACAATACCTATTTGCGACAAAATAGATTTTACGATGAAGACCATAAAAAGAGGCAAAGATGGATATTTCATAATACATAAGGGAACAATCCATCAAGAAGATATAACTCTGGTAAACATATTTGCACCCAACATAGGAACTCCCAAATATATAAGGGAAATCTTGGTGGACTTCAAGAAGGATATAGACAGCAGCACACTAATAGTAGGGGATTTTAATACCCCGTTATCAACAATTGGACAGATCTTCCAAACAAAAAAACACCAAGGATCTTGTGGCATTGAACAATACTCTAGAGGAAATGGACTCAACTGATATATACAGAACCTTTCACCACAAAGAAGCAAAATACACATTCTTTTCAAGTGTACATGGAACATTCTCAAAGATAGACCAACTACATGGTAGGTCACCAAGGCAAGCCTCCACAAATATAGTAAAATTAAAATCATACCAAGCATCTGCTCAGATCACAATGGCTTGAAACTAGAAACCAACCTCAAAGGAAAAAAACAAAAAAACTCTAACTCATGAAGACTGAATACATACTTTTAAGTAAGGAATGGGTAAACAATAAGATTAAAGAATAAATCAGAAAATTTCTGGAAACAAATGACAATAAATATCCAACAGCCCAAAACCTATGGGACACAGCAAAGGCAGTCCTCAGAGGGAAATTTATAGCAATACAGGCCTACCTATAAAGGGTAGAAGAAGCTTATACAAACAACCTAACCATAAAGCTGCAAGAACTAGAGGAGCAACAACAAACAAGGCCTAGAGAAAGTAAAAGGAAGAAAATAATCTAGATCAGAGCAGAATTAAATAACTTAGAGACTCAAACTACAATTCAAATAATCAATAAGTCTAGGAACTGGTTCTTTGAAAAAATAAACAAAATTGACAAGCCTTTAACTAGACTCATCAAGAGAAGGAGAGCTAGGACCCAAATAAAAAGAATCAGAAATGACAGAGGAGCCCTGGCTGGTAGCACAGTGGATAAGGCACTGACCTGCGAGCCCAAAGGTCACTGGTTCGATTCCCCAGCCAGGGCACACACCCAGGTTGCAAGCCAGGTCTCCAGCCAGGTCCGTGGCTGGAAGCAGGTGAAAGGCAACCATACATTGATGTTTCTCTCCCTCTCTGTCTCTCTCCCCACCCATCTCCTTTTGGAAATAATAAAAATAATCTTAAAAAAAAGAAAGAAATGACAGAGGAGAAGTCACAACTGTTATTTCAGAAATAAAAAGGATTATAAGAAATTACTACAAACAAGTAAATGACAAGAAATATGACAACCTGGGTGAAATGGACACATTTCTGGAAATGTATAATCTATCAAAACTGAATTCAGAAGCAGAAAGCCTGAATAGACCAATAATCACTAGTGAAATTGAAGAAGTAATCAAAAATCTCCCAAAGCACAAGAGCCTCAGACCAGATGACTACACAGGTGAATTCTACCGAATATTTAAAAAAGAACTAACTCCTATCCTTCTCAACCTATTCCAAAAAATCCAAGAAGAGGGAAGACTCGCAAATTCTTTCTATGAGGCCAATATTATTCTAATCACAAAACCAGGTCAAGACACAACTAAGAAAGAAAACTATAGGCCAATATCTCTGATAAGCATAGATGCTAAGATTCTTAACAAAATATTGGCCAACTTGATCCAGCAATACATTCAAAAGATCATACACCATGATCAAGTGGGTTTCATCCCAGGGACGCAAGGGTGGTACAGCATTTGCAAATCAATAAATGTAATACACCACATAAACAAAATGAAAGACAAAATCCATACGATCATATCAACAGGTGCTAAAAAAAGCATTTGATAAAATACATCAACCATTTATGATAAAAACCCTCAGCAAAATAGGAATAGCAGGAGCATACCTCAACATCATAAAGGCCACATATGAGAAACCTGAAGCCAACATCATACTCAATAGGCAAAAACTAGCTTTCCCCATAAGATCAGGAATAAGACAAGGCTGCCCACTTTCTCCACTTCTGTTCAATATCGTTTTGAAAGTTCTAGCCATAGCTATCAGTCAAGAAAAAGAAATCAAAGGTATCCAATTTGGAAAGGAGAAAGTCAAACTGTCATTCTTTGCAAATGATATGATAGTGTACATACAAAACCCGATAGACTCTACCAAAAACTTACTCAAACTAATCAGCAAATTTAGCAAAATAGGTGGATATAAAGTGAATATCCAGAAATTGAAAGCATTTTTGTATACCAATAATGGAACATCAGAGATAGAAGATAGAAAACAAACCCTATTTACCATAGCAACAAGAAAAATAAAGTATTTAGGAATAAACTTAACCAAGGAGGTAAAAGATCTGTACTCAGAAAATTACAGAACACTGAAGAAATTAAGGAAGATACAAATAAATGGAAGCATGTACCATGTTCATGGATAGGGAGAATTAACATCATTACAATGTCCATATTACCCAAAGCAATCTATAGATTCATTGCAATCCCAATTAAAATACCAATAACAGACTTCACAGAGATAGAAAAAAATAGTTCAAAATTTATATGGAGCCAAAATTGTCCACAAATAGCCATGCAATCTTGAGAAAAAAGAACAAGATAGGAGGAATCACAATACTAGACATCAAACTATACTATAAGGGTAGTGTCATCAAAACAGTCTGGCTCCGGCATAAGAATAGACAAATAGATCAATGGAACGGAATAAAGAGCCCAGAAATAAACCCAGGACTCTATGGGCAATTAATATTTGTCAAAGGTGGAAGGAATATAAAATGAAATAAAAACAGTCTCTTTAACAAGTGGTGTTGGGAGAACGGGACAGGAACATGCAAAAAAAATAAAACTAGACCTCTGACTTACACCATACACCAGAATAACCTCAAGATGGATAAAGGACTTAAACATAAGCAGTGCCACCATAAAGGTCCTGGAGAAAAATATAGGCAGTAAAATTTTAGATATCCTAAACAGAAATATATTTACTGATACTTCTCCAAGGGCAAAAGAAATCAAAGAATAAATAAACAAATGGGACTATATCAAACTGAAAAGTTTCTGTTCAGCTAAAGAAAACACCAGCAAAATTCAAAGGGAACCAACTGTATGGGAAAGCATATTTGCCAATGATACCTCAGACAGGGGTTTGATATCCAAAATATAAAAAGAACTTAATGAGACTCAATACCAGGGAAACAGATAGCCCAATTAAAAAATGGACAAAGGACCTGAACAGATAACTCTCTGAGGAAGACATACGAAGGGCCCAAAGGCATATGAAAGGATATTCAACATCACTAGCCATCAGATGCAAATTAAAACCACAATAAGATACCACCTCACCCCTGTCAGAATGGCAATCATCAACAAATCAACAAACAACAAGTGTTGATGAGGATGTAGGGAAAAGGGAAAGCTGGTACACTGTTGGTGGGAATGCAGGCTGGTGCAGCCACCATGGAAAACAATATGGAGTTTACTTAAAAAACTAAAAATGGAACTGCCTTTTGATCCAGCAATTCCACTACTAGGACTATACCCAAAGAACCCTGAGACATCAATTCAGAAGAATCTATGTACCCCTATGCCCATAGCAGCGCTATTTATAATAGCCAAGTGCTGGAAACAGCCTAAGTGCCCATAAGTGAATGACTGGATCAAGAACCTTTGGTACATTTACACAATGGAATACTGCACAGCAGAAAGAAAGAAGGAACTCCTACCCTTTGCAATAACATGGATGGAATTGGAAAGTATTATGCTTATTGAAATAAGCCAATCAATGAAAGACAAATATCATATGATCTCAACCATTACAGGACAATGATGAACAAAACAAACAAACAAGCAAAACAGAACCAGATACACGAATACAATGAATATGCCTTCAGTGGGCAGAGGGGAGAGGGCAGGAGGGAGAAGGAGAAGGTAAAGAAGGGGAGCAGTTTAGTCACAGAACTAGCATGGAAGAACCATGGACATGGACAAATGGGGTTGACTTTGGGGGGAGTGGGTGGTTGGTGAAGGGGACAGAAGGAAGGAAAAGGGGATGGATGTAATACAACAGCAATAAAATTAAACAAAAAATTGTCATAATTCTCAAGTCCTCATGGGCTATTTCTTCATTTCTGAAATGTGGGCAGCATTTTATTATCTTTGCTGGTTTTTCTACTTTGAAAATTCTACACGTCTATTAAAACTTCAGGACCAAGGTGGCAAAGGTCATGGCCTCAGTAAAGCCTCAAGATATATTATTAATCAAATTGAGTGAGTCATTGTATTTACTAACATTATTTTTCTATTCATATGAGGGAACATGAACTAGTATAAAGAAGTACTTATTTTCTGTCTTAAATAGCTTACTTTTGTCAACAATATGCCAAACTTTTTGTTGCTCAACCTTGGGAATTGATTTTACCCAAGGTCAGTATTATAATGGAAACTGCTGTTTATATCTCCTTACTCAGTTTACTTTAGAAAGGTTATGGTAATTCATTTTGGTTTATAATGACTTTTATCGCCACCCAAGGATATGTTTTACTGATGAGAGAGAGAGTGTGTGTTCAAGGGAGGGAGGGATGGAGAGAGAGAGAATCAATGGATTTCCTGTTATACATGCCCCGACTGCTCATAGGACCTGTAACCTTTTCATGTACAGGATGATGCTCCAACCAAATGAATCATCAGGTCAGTACTAGGATTTCTTTTAAAATGCCTAACATGGAAAAAATCTTGGATATTTTTGGATCACTCTTGGACAGAGCTTTTTCAAGCAAAAGTAGTATAAAAGCATTATTGCATTGTAAAGCAGATTCTCAGGTCAGATGTAAGGTTCAAGAATTAGCATTACAGAAATACACTAAGAATAACAGTTTTGTTACCTGCCTTAAAACTGCTAAAAGGCATATCATATGTTACAGGCTTATGCCAAACACAGAGAACTTCTTGAGGTTTCTTTAAAAAAAAAAAAAAAAAAAAAAAAAAAAAAAAAAAAAAAAAAAAAAAAAAAAAAAAAAAAAAAAAAAAAAAAAAAAAAAAAAAAATTCCAAGGCCAGGGGCATTTCAGCACAAGGAAACACCTGAACTTTATAATAATGAATAGTCTACCCAATATTTTGCTGATTTCCTGATTAAAATATGATTAGTCATTTTTGTTAGTTGAATTGCTAAATAAAAAATCCAATTTTTCCTATTGTTTTGTAAAAAGCATCATGACAATGACATGTCCTTCCAGGCTTCTGACATTCTTTAAATGATTATTGAAAATAAAGGGAAATAAGCCTCTCTTATATAACTGTATTTTCAAAGAATTATAGGAAACTAAGGAAGATGATTGGAATAAAAGTGTTTAAATTTTTATTGATTAAAATTAGATAAATAGATGAGAAAATGCATATAAACTTTTTAACTGCTTAATGGAGTGCATCTGTATATGACACACAAATTCACATTTACAAAGATGTTTACTTTGTTGTGATGGCACACATCAGAGCCACCTCTTTGGTCCATTTAAATGAGAAGCTTACCTTTGATATAAGAGCTTTCATAAAAGTCAATGTTTATCGGTTTTCTTCCATTTGCCATACACAATTCAACATAAATTTTTTCATTTTTATCAGAAAATTCTAGCTAAAAATATGTGTTGTGACACTCTAATCCTGTGATTTAAAAATTTAAATTGTTAAACCTAGAATTATTCCATGCTGTGCTTCAACTAGCATCATTTTTTTTTCTGATATAATTGTCCCTGTTCAAAAAAAATAGTCTCATAGGTAAGTCTTCTTCTTCCTAATCAGTCTTAGGTAATCCAATGTCCAACCTTTGTTAATGCTATTCTTTTTGCATAGGTTAATTTTTTATTTTAAAAACGAACTATATCCCTGGCTGGTGGCTCAATGGATAGGCACCTGCAAACCCAAAGGTTGCTGGTTTGATTCCCCAATCAGGTCACATAACCAGGTCTCCACCAGGTCTCCAGCCAGGTCTGTAGCTGGAGGCAGGTGAAAGGCAATCATATATTGATGTTTCTCTCCCTTTCTTCCTCCCTCCCTGCCCTACTCTCTAAAAATAATGAATAAAATATTTAAAATAAATAAATAAAAATAAAATTAACTATAGAAATGTCCAAGAAAAATTATTTAATTTTAAATGAGATACTAATACTATATAAACATTGATGTAGCAATGTAAGAAAAATAATATTTCTTTTTTTAATTTAATTATTATCTTTAGAGAGAGGGGAAGGCAGAGAGGGAGAGAGGGAGAGAGACAGAGACATCAATGTACAGTTGCCTTTCACCTGCCTCCAGCTACAGACCTAGCTGGAGACCTGGCTTGCAACCCTGGCTATGTGCCCTGGCTGGGGAATCGAACCAGCAAACTCTAGGTTTGCAGGCCGGCACCTTATCCACTGTGCCACCAGCCAGAGCTGGTAAAGAATATTTCTTAACTTGCCTGATTGCAATTTTGTATCCAATTATTTAAAATGACATCAATGTATATTTGTACATGAACAAACTGAAAATATACATTACCTATGTTGTCTATATATTGTAAAATTTATAAAATTTGATGTAATTGTAGATAAACTATGCCTTTAGAACCCTAGGCACAAATTTACCTAATTTAGTAATTTATTTGCCCAACTATTCCATTGAAAATTTTCTTGAGAAGACCACCCATCACTTTTATCTTACCAAGTCCAAACAAGATCTTTTCAGTTCTCACCTTAGTTTCCTCTCAATAAGAATTGGCACTGTTGATAGTGGATCCCATCCTCCTTTTTTTTTTTCAAATTTATTTTACTTATTATTGTTGAAATACAATTGTTTCATTTCCCCCCCTTTGCTATCTCCCCACTGCCTCCTCTCTCGGTCAATCTCCAGCTCTTTGTCCATGTCCATGTGTCCTACTTGCTAGCTCCTCATCTGATTCATTCCCCAGTTTTCCCCCTTCTCCCCATCCCCCTAGTCACCAAAAATAACCCTTTCTTCCTTCAGTTTCTGTCCTACCACAGTCTTAGTTTTATTCCCATCTCAGTAATCACCCCATTTCAGCCTTCTCTGTTATTTTTCTCCTTTTCTAAATACTGAATAATGTCATGCCTTCATCTAAAGTCCTAGTTTCTTATCTCTCCACTTTCTCCCCAGGTAGATCGTATTTAATCATATTTTCAACCACAGAATACATGATAACCATCACATGCAAATCTCTAAGCAGGTGGCTGTTAGGCATCATCTAAAACCTAAAAACTAAAATAAAAAAATAGTTATTTCTCTTTCCTCATATAGTTTCTTTCATACTCTTCTCAAGTCACGTAAAAAATACACCTGTAATTTATTCTCTTTAAATAAATAAAATACAAAAACTCAGCATACAAACTACATTTACACTTCTGGCTTCCAGAAATGTAAGAGGATAAATTTGTATTTTTTTAAAGCAAACAAGATTGTTGTAAGTTATTACAGAAGCATTAGGAATACAAAAAAAAAAATTAAGGAAAATCATCCTACAGAACAAAGAACATGTTAAAATCTATTCTGCTTTTATGACTCATCTATTTTATTCATTAGTGTGAATGCTTATTTAATACCCACCAGACAATTGGGAAAAATATGAAAGAGAAGCTTTAAGAATAACAAGCCAGTTATATGACTCTGGAGAAAATAGTTAATACAGTGAACCATAGCAAAGGAAAATATAAATGTTCTAATTGATAAGCTAAAATATGAGCATCTACTTAATTCTTAAAGGTTGAATAATATGGTCTATTTCCTAAAAGAGCAATTGGATAAAGAAGCAGTTGGAAAGAGAAGAAAATAAACCAAAAATTATATAAAGGCTTAAGGAATTAATAATAAGAAAACCAAAATCTCAGTGCAACAATACTGGTTGTTAGAATAAGTACAAATACAGACTAAAGAGTGATACTGATGAAAATATAAAGAAATGCCAGAATAGGTAGTATTAAACCAAAGTAAACTCTGGCACCAGATTGTTAGGCTACAAATATGACTCTACTACCCAACACTGGTAAGAATTCAGACAAGTTGTTATAAAACTAATTCTTGTTTCCTTATGTTTAGTTTGAGGAATTTAGTGGTAATACATTCACAGAGATATTTTTAGGATTAAAAAAATATATACCAGATAGCCCTGGCTCGTGTGGCTCAGTGGACTGAGCTCCAACCTGCAAACCAAAGGATCACAGGTTTGATTCCCAGTCAAGGCATATATCTGGATTGTGGGCCAGGTCTCCAGTTGGAGGTATGTAAGAGGCAACCATACATTGATGTTTCTCTCTCTCTCTTTCTCCATTCCTTTCCCTCTCTAAAAATAAATTGATAAAATATTTTAAAAACCAAATAGCAATTAATACAATGCTTGGGAATTAATATAAAAATTAACAGAGGTTGTGGTATTTGGTAGCCTTTCTCTTGCTACATATATAATTTAGCTTTTGTATATCTTACCCACTTGCAAAGAACTGACAGAAGCTGTCACTATACTAGAATATAACTTATAAAAATCATATCTCCTACTGCTAAGATTTTAAAAGCCATTGAGTACAGAGCATTCCTAAATTGGAAGAAAGAACCAGTTAGCAAACTTTTAAGAAAAATCAGCAACAAATTAAGGAAGAATCAAGATGAACAAACAAACTAACTGGTTCAGGGGAAAAACACATAAACATAAAATGAACATAGACATTCATGACTTAAAATTACTTCTTCAACTTTAGACAAATTTGTTCACCAGTCCTAATTAGTTCCCACTCATTCAATAACTGTCCAATGCCTATTATATGCCTGACACTTTTCTAAGTAGTGGAAATGAAAAAAAGACTCCATGACTTCTGTTCTTATGAAATTTATATTCAAATGGGGTCAACAGAAAATAAAGACATGCTCAATGAGAAGTATATAAATGCTCTGAATATTAATAACATGGAGTTATAAGAGTTATTAAGAATAATAATTGGGGATCAGGGACTCTATTAAATATGACATTAATAAGGTTCTTTCTGAAGTGGTGGCATCATTATGAACAAAATGTAAGAGGTAAGAGAAGGTCAGTTATTCAAAGACCTGCAGAAAGAGAATTTAATATAGAGAACAGTAGATGCAAAAGCCATGAGACAATACAGAGCCTTGGTAGTGAAATGAAAAGAGGTGAGTTTAGTAAATGAAAGTACAATTGTCCAAGATGAGATTACATTAAGAAGGCAGACTCTATAATAGTTGGCATTGGAAGGCAATGATGAATTTAAACTAGTGAAACAATATGCTTTGGAGTTTCAAAAGCCCATTTTGGTTGAACTATGAAAAGTGCACTTCTGTGTGCAAGAATAAAATCCAGAAAACTAGAGGATCGTATTTAAGGCAAGAGCTGATGGTGCTTTGAACTAAAGTGCCGCTAGTGGCATTAGTAAGAAGTAGAATGTGATAAAACTTGGAGTAAAACCAATAAGGCATGTATTTTAGCATTCCTAATGAGTTATTATCATATTCTTATGCCAATAAAATCATGTTATTTTGAATATATGCACAGGATACAAAAATACAAAACTTTAAATCATTCTGACTCAATTTATGTTTTTGTCTATGCCTACGTACTATGTTCAGTGGCTTATAATAAATGTAAAATTAAGTTACAGAAGGTACAAAAATTTTCACTTTAAAAACTTCACACAACAGATATGCATTTACTTTATTCCTTCATTAATATATTACATTACTTTTTCCATAATTGGAAATGCTTTAAGTTAAAAATGAAAATAATATCAATCATAAAAATGAGATAAATATAAACAGATTTCAAGAAATTCTCCTGAATTATCAAAGGTATCCTTAAATTACCCATTGGTCTATTGACATATACAGTATCCACTTATAAAGCAAATAGAAAAACAAATACTGTTTTGACCATAAGTAGGCCTCATGTTCTAAAGAGACATGATGTTGGAGTGAGATAATCACTAAAAAGGTAGAATATAATTTCCCCCCTTAATACAACCCAGGTCAGCTTGTCAAAGGCTTTTTTAAATTAATATGCATGAATCTACCCATAAATGCAATACTAAAAGTGCTCATATAACTAATCTAAAATATACTGTAACCTTCTTTAGGTTTGATAAGAATAGAGCCTGTACTTTATTCTATGTTTTATCAGCACTGTCTGCCACAGTATAAACAGTTCGTTAAAAGAAAATTAATTGACCTCTACATAACCACTGTTCATCACATTGTCACTATTGGTAAATATGCCCCAATTTTAAACTAATTACCTAAGGACAAAGCCACCTGCCAGGCTATGCCTTCTCTGTCTTACTTAGCTATAGGAACTAAAGCTTGGCAATGCTACTTCTTGAATCAAATTAAGCTAAACCTGACAGTATGCTAAGAACCTTAGATTTACAGGTAGAATCTACCCATATTTTTTATGTCAACCCCTTATTAAGTTTACCTAAAGGATCTCCTGAGAATCTGGACTGTCTTTAAGGGACAGAATGTTTCATTACTTTTACAGCTGGCTCAATTCATATAATCAAGAATTATTGGTTTCAAAATGCTATAACAATATGCTATGTATCATTCTACCTTTCATAATCTGAGGAGTAGAGCTATGCACTGGTTTGTCATCCAAGTTCTTATTTTATAAAGTTTCACACCCCATAAATAATCACAACATCTAATTCTGAGCACTGCCACTCTCTCTGACATATTGAATATTGGTATTGACCCATATTGATCCTTACCACCCATCTTTGAATACTGGGAAATGGATAGTTAATAGAATATACACCTCATTATTCCACTTTTCCTAAATTATTTCCCATAAAGTAATAATATTGAAATGTTTGTCTTTAAGTACATGACACTCCATAAATTAATCACAGTGATTGCAGAGGAAATATATATTCTGGATCCTGGTGACATAGAATTTGATATCAGCATGAATAAAAACACTGTTCAATGTCTATTGTGCAGGTACTAATTTTTAGGAAAATACTTGTCAAATTTTAATATGCATCCCATTCAACTGGGGTGCTAATTAAAATGTAGTCCTAGAGATAAGAAGAAATAGAATAGCTCAATCCAGTACTCTGCATTTTTATAATACCCCAAATTCTGATATAGGTAACCATGAGCCATAGATAAAACTACTCAATCTACAGGTGCTAATTGGGAAAAATTTTCAGTTACTACCACTTAGTTGAGATATGAATTCACATATACTCCAGTGCCTTCCCATACATCAATTCCTTCAAGTTCTAAATGTAGTATTTTTTATCTAGTAGTATTTTGAAACTGAATCAGAGTTAAGCTAAATAAGTTTGTCTACAGTTCAAGAAAAATGCTTTATAAAAACTGATTTGTTTCCAGTCCATGAATATTCTAACTTTTTAAAATGGTAGATATAATGTGTGTTTATGATAGATTACGATAACTTAAATATGAAGAAACTTGGAATTTGAGCCAACAGATGCTATTATCTGAACAAGTGATAGATTAACTTGCATATCATATTTTCTTCTCAAATGTAACTCATACCATTTTGAGAGAAAACAGAGTACCATTCTTCCAAACTAGCATATACTATTAATATAATGAATTACCACTTTTATAGAGGATATCACTAGAAATGTGGACCATTACCTAACCATATGAATAAGGAGACATTTGCATAAGTAATGGAGGAACAAAAAAATCCAACAGTAGCTGGCATTAACAGCAAAATCTTGTTTTGTTTACTTAAACTGTTTGATTAATTTACATGTATAAAAACATCATTTTCAAATAGTGATGCTAAAGTCAATGGTGTATTTAGAGTGTAGATAAAATGTAGCATTTTTAAACTTTCAAAATAACATAAAACCTTGCTTCCAAGTTGTTATTGATATTTTGGTTGTTATTTACATTAAATCATAATTCTTTGCATCCTTGTTTTCTCAATATAATTCTACCAAGACTTTCAGAAAATACCATTGTGACATAATTTAATTGTACACTCTTAGACTCAAAGTAGTGCTGATGATTTCCACCTACAAGTTCTGCTTGTTCCCAATTATTGTATTAAAGGAACCTAGATGTAATGTAGTAGATAGGATTAGGATGTCAGAACACTGTAAGGAAAATAAATGCCTGCCATGTTTTGCAAACTGTTAGTTAATTGATATATTACAATCAAAAACAATTATTTTCTTATCATTAATAATCAAAATACGTGAGTCTATCCTTTCTGAATTTTTCCTAGTTCTTTAACATCAACCCAATTCTACAACCTATTATTGCTGTCAAAGGAGGAAAACATCTGGGAATGATATTTTTATTCTTCCAAAATTTCTATTATTTCAATTTCTTTAAGTCTGCTGGTTTTCCATTTGAGTTCAGCTACTTTTATAAAAACTTTTGATTTTAAAAAATACATAATCAGAAATTAATGCCACAAAATATACCTTTGCCATTTGAGTACTTGATTTAGTACATTTATACTTCACTAAGAGACACACAAATCAACACTAAAAGTTATGAACCAATGTTGTCTACCTGGCAGTGAGATAGCTAATGTATGTCATGTGATATATTGTGCAATATAGTGCTACATGGATGCTGATACAATATCAACAGGGGTTCAGTTTTCACAGACCTACTATGAAATCACACAAATATGTTTGGTAAACTTAAATTCAACTGCAGTCCAACGAAAAAAAAACATATTATGAGGAAGCACCTTATCCTTTCTCTAGTACTTTACTAGGGGATAATATAAAATACTGGGAATGATGAAACATTTATCCAAAATCAAGTAGTGGAATATTTATTTAAAAACTGTATAAGATTTTATTATCATATTCCCAACTGTGAAAATTTTTCTAAAGAAAGGACAAGCCAATATTCAAAAGAAAACAATAACATGCAGGTCAGTTGTTTCCAAGTTTCATGAAAAATAACAAGGCTCAGAGAAGGATTTTAAAATATTAAGACCTTTCCCTTCTCAAAGTTCAGGGAGATCAATTGTCTCAAAGAACATGGGATACCTGTAATATCAAGAAAACACGAGTGTACATTAAGGGGAAAGCAAAAGAAACCTATGAAAAAATGACAATGAGCATATCCGTGAGAGATTTTGGTGGCAAGCCAATGAAAACCTCCTCTGGCTAACCTAAGCTTGAATGGAAGTGTATGTTCATATACACACACAGACATATCCTTTCCTTCATACACAGGCTTACACCAAATTTCTACTGGAGAATTTGGAAGACTCACATATTTGAATGGAGGCTAAAGGTCAAATTTGTAAGAAATCCATGAATAAAAGCAATTTTAAAAGCAAAGAAGGGAGTAGGAAAACCACCATAGTTTATCAGAAACAATCCTACTTAGGTGTTGCACCCACTATTATAAGACACCAACATAAATTGACCAAGCCACCAATGACCATAATTAAATATGAACAGTCCTTTTATCTTTATTTCTCTAGCTCCGTATTCAGACTTTAAAGCAGTCACCTAACTAGCTGAACAGAATTCACACGCCTGTACTGCTAGAGATTTGGGGAAGTAACTCTCCCCGCATTCACATCCATGGTGGCAGGCAGAGTTCTGTATCGCATCAATCACATAGGCAATGGAGAATCTCCCTCCATCTTTTAACTTTCAACCTATATGTGTCTTTGAAAGTAACATGTGTCTTTTGGTTTTCATTCACTTTAAACATCCCTGATTTTTGAACTGAGTCTTTATTATTTAACTGTATATCTATTTTAATCTGTGTATTTCAGAGAATATAAGAACCAAATGAAATATTTGTTTTATGAGGTAAAAGTGATGATGTATATAAGAGAAGGTAGGTCTAAGGCCTTTGACCTTATTATTAGAAAATTAACTTGATGATGTACATGTTCTGACCTATTTGCTTTTTGCCTCTTATTCACACTTAACAGAATTCTATATACATGGAGTGTCAGGTTTTTAATTTTCCAAAACCATATGATTTCTTATACGCTGCAAAGGATTAAGTCACATACCCTTTTGTAATTCCAATTACGAAATGGATAATGACCTATTATTTATCAACAACCTAAGAGTACAATACCCTATGCCAACATAAGGGATCTTATATTTTTTAATTACTTGTGTATTTAATTTCTTATTGGTTTTATCTGCTTCTATCACACAATGAATTGAAGAGATGTACTCTTGATGTGAAATACTTAAATTCTTCATTGCCTTTCTTTTCAATCTGTATCTTGGTAAAAATAGCTAACCGTAAAGGGTACATCTAACTCTTCAGAGTGAAATAGATAATTTACTTTTTGAGAATTTTCATGTGCTTCAACAAGGTAAATATTCAAATATATGAGGTCAAAGTGTAGTAACAAAATTCAGCTTTTGCTTCCAACTTATAAACCTTTTCTTTCAGTGGCAAAATAATTTTTAAATGAGTAATTAGCCACACATACAGATAAAACTATATATTCCTGACTCCCAAATGATAAGGTATAGGAATGTGATAAAGTACTGGTTATTGAGATATAATTTTAAAATTTCTATGTGAAGGCTTCTAGAAAATTTTCTTATTAGAGAGTTTGTATGAATCATTTACTTACCCATGCACTTCCTCCATTCTACCAGAAATTTAGGTGTTGCAGATGATAATGCAAGTATATTTTGGATGTTATTTGAGAATGAGAGTCAGACCCTTATTATTCAGAATCATAACACTGGAACCTAAAATTGTGAGAATTATGGGTAGTAACCTTGTCACTCTAATATGGAATAGCATCTTCAGATCGTTACAAGGAAAGAAAGCAAGCTTTGATCTTGATTAATCTACTAACATTTGGAGTCTTTGTTATATGCAATTAAACCTAATTCCAGTTTTCAGATGTCCTCCAGTCATAACAGTATAAAATCATCTGCCATCCTTGTTGTATTTCCTATTATTTTATCTCTAACTGGCATGGAACAGACTAGTATTTACAAAGATCTGAATTTGCATTTTATTGGCCTAATAGTATGCATCTATAATCAGCAAATTATAGCTATAATGAATATTGTAAATAAGGGGAAATTATTCATCAAAAAGAGTGTATTTTAGCATCATCAATGAAAATAGTCAACACCCAATGCTTATTGTTTCAGTGAGTTGCATATATGAAGAAATATGAGAATAGTATCTCCAACCACATATTGATGTAAAAAAAAATTCACAGAACAAAGAAACTGCTCTAAATAATAAGAAGCTTGTGCTTGAGACATAATGGTCTCAGCTGTCATTTGTACTGAAATTAGATATGTATTTGGAATAGGCAAGAGTTTCTGGTCATGCACTGGCAAGTTCATTTGCATAGAGAAATATCCACATATGCAGAGGTTATATTGATGCCATATTCATGAACTTAGTTCCTATAATTAGTTCCTATAATGCATTCCAATGGATAAAAGGAAAAATAACCTGTTACTAATAGGAATCATTTTTCTGAGAAGAGAATACTCATACTAAAAAAAAAAAAAAAAAAAAAAGTCATTTAAGCATAAACTTAAACTAACTTTTCATTTATATAAACACTTCATTTTTAATGAAATATCAGAACATCCCATGCAAAATAAAGAACAAACCTATATGTACTATCTCCACTTATTCCAAGAAACAGTTCTTAGAAGGCTTATTTTGAAGCTAGCATGTAACTCAGTTGGGAGTACTGCTCAGCTTATTTACTGGGTGTTTCAGAAGGCTTAAAAGAGCAAGACTGGTCTCTGCAGAAAGTTTAGGTTGTAGTTTAAAGTGGTCTGTCATTTAGATTATAATACAGCAAAAGATTCTGTATTTCTGAAGTTACCTATAATGATAAGAATAGTCTAGGTAATTTATAGGTCAATAAAAAAATGACTAAAATGAGCATATTCAGAATGTATTTATTTTCTGGATATATTTAGAACTCTAGAATTCATTCAGGATCCTTCAACCAAACAATGATCAAAAATATATAAAAAATGTTACATTGTTGCTACCATGTACTTTTTATTTAGGCCAAGGATGCTTACACTTACACTGAACACGTACACACATTTTTCTTGTAATTATTCCCTTAGTTATATATAACAACTATTTATAAAACATTTACATCGTGTTCAACATTATAAGTCATCTACATATTATTTAAAGTATACAGGAGGATTCCTTATGTTATGTGAAAATATTGTGCCATTTTATATAAGGGACTTGAGCATATGTGGATCTGGGTATCTGTGACAGTCCTGGAATCACTCCCCTATGATTACCAAGAGATTATTATTGTTAATATTAAATTAGATTTAACAGCCTAATTTGATTCAAAATCATGTAATTTTAGAAGCATAAACAATCAGAGATCCTCTTATCTGAATCTCTCATTTTAAAAGCATAAATTTGGGGAACAAAATTTTTATAATTCATTCAAAAGAACACATTTGCAGAATAACAACTCTAGTTTTCTTCATTCTTGCCAAACCTCTGAATGTTCTTTTGTTAAACTCCCGGCTCTATAGTGACAGATTATATGGTAAAATCCAGGCAATGGATAGTGGAAAAGTCATTCCATCTTTGTACTAAAAAATTATCCTTTGAATGAAACACAGGAATGTGACTTTTCTAACTTAGAGAACAAAACATAAAATGCATGAATTGACTGCATTAAACAACCTTTACATATTAATAATACACAATGAAAATATTAATAACTTTGAAAACAAAATGTAAATGTAAACTTGACATAAATTGGAAAGTAGAAAGCAGGAAAAAGAATCATATTAATAATAATGCATATTTATCTATTACATAAATTTGCAAAAGCGGCCTGTATATGGGATCTGGGCAAATTAGAGTTAATACATGAAGGAAATCTTCACCTAATGTTACCAAAATCAAAGAGAGTAGTGAAAAATCAGTCTAATTCTTGGCAATCTATGATAGGAAAATCTCAGTGTAGTTCCAAGGACACCCAATAAATATTGAAAAGCCTGACTATGGTATATTAATTATCTGTATGACAAGAGCTGCATATCATGAACTAGATAATTTCTGATTTACCATGTCATAAAACAAGATTAGTATATTTGATGAGGATTAAAGAACAGAAAAGGTGGTCTAGGCCCCTTTATCACTTAACATTTACTTTTAATACATGGACAGGATACTCCTTCCTAAATTCACACCTATGGCTTTGTTGGGGTTGGGGGTGATTGTTATGCATATTTGACAGAAGAGGAAAATTTCATGGCCTTTTTTGGACATAAATCAGATTAAATGTTAATAAAGCATAAACTGAGGGCTACCATAGTAAGATAGGGGTGGTCTTATAAGACAGTAGTTAAAGAAAATACTTCCAGCAAATAGACATTAAAGCAGTATTCAAAGTTACCAATTTGGTATGGAGAAAGATATAGCCTTGTATAGGAATATATATAAAGACCTTGGGAAGTATTGGTTGCAATTAGAACATGCATTGGATACAAGGTGAAGAGGCATGTGAATCGACTCATGAGAGTGGGTACAAAGCATGTGAGCTTTTGTCCCTCACATAAATACCTACCTGAAATCATCCTCCTCATAAAAGATAATAAACAACCAAGAAGAGAGAATGACTTGTTCAATGGGTGTCACCATTCTCTTTTTTTCTGTCATATCAATGGAAATGTAATGGGCCCACAGGTAGAATAATCTGGGAATAGGATATAGGATTTGCATGGGCCCAGCAGGCATGACTCCCAGTCACCAGCAGTGATTTATCTGTTGCTACTGCAGACAAAATAGTCAGCAGACATACTGAAGCCAGGACTCTGGTATATTGTCAAAGCTTAAAGAGATCAAACTGCCACTTTGGGCAAGTTTATTAAATTGAATCCTTTCTACTAGTGAGGAAGTATCATGTCCTAATAGAGATCAATACATATTCCAGATATTCATATTAAGCACCCAAAGCTCCTTGGACAAAGCCACTATTATGTGTTCACAGAGTGTCTGATTTACTGATATTTTACCCTACATAAATACCACCTTAGACCAAGGAACAAACTTTTTGACAAGGGATGTGTGATAGATACATACCTAAAAAATCTTCTGGCGGGCCTGGGAACCGGAAGGTTGCTGGTTTGATTCCCCAGCCAGGGCATAGAACCAGGTTGCAAGACAGGTCTCCAGCTAGGTCTGTGGCTGGAGGCAGGTAAAAGGCAACCATACATTGATGTCTCTCTCCCTCTCTGCCTCTATCCCTTCCTCTCTCTCTGGAAATAATGGATGAAACCTTTAAAAAAAAAAATCTCCTGGTCAAATTATACATCAAATCACCTGGAAATTTCTATCTGATAAGTATTACCTAATTATCCTGTTTGAATTATCTCTTTCATGCAGCTAATTATCCAGTTTAGGTGTGAACCCACCAGTTTGTGGTACTACATATGATAGGTACTTCGCATTAACAGCCATCAAATAATGCTGCATTTGCAATGATAGAGTACACATGTCCAGGGAACAAAGGGTAGAAGTAGGAGTGGTCTCTTTCCCCATCACTGCTGCTGACCCTCTCAGAAGTGTGTCCTACCCCTCCACTTCAGCCTGAAGAATTAGAGGTCAAATATCTTCCGAGGTGTGGAAAGGGCACAGGTATGATTTACTACACATCCAATTATAGGTGCCATATGAGTCATTTAGAACTCCCATGCTAGATTTAAAAAAATTGATTAGTGTCCTTTTATTTATGTATTGATTTATAATTTTTTTTAATTTTAAAAAATTCCAGAGAAAGAGGAAGGGAGAGGGGCAGAGAGGGAGAGAAACATCAATGTATGGTTGCCTTTTATCTACCCCAGCTACAGACCTGGCTGGAGACCCGGTTTGCAACCTGGTTATGTGCCCTGGCTGGGGAATTGAACCAGCCTTCAGGTTCTCAGGCCGGTGCCTTATCCATTGTGCTAACAGCCAGAGTTAGGCTACTATCCTTTTAAAGGTAATTGCTCCTGATTATCCTGAGTAGATCTGATTTTAATGATCTAATGAAAACATTGAGTTCAGAGTAGAGAGAGGATGCACCTGGTGCTTCCTTGTCTTGTTAATTATGAATGTACAATTGCAGCAAACACAACCTAGTAAGAAGCAAGAAATTTACCAAAGCTCTTTAAGAAGAAAATTATCACAGAAACCAAGAGTTAAAATTCTTCAAGGGTGAGGGCTTTTGCTGACTTACTTGACAAGTACATTATACCAAAGAAGTGATAACCTGAAAAGGACAGTCTAGAATGAGTGCTAGAGACATGAAATCAATATCAGGGCATTGAGTGCTGCAGTAATGGGAGCTATTGCTTACCTATTAATCTTCCTGTTAAAGTTTTCCTTCTTTTTAAAACCTGTGACACAAAAGACCACTTTGCTAATGACAGTGAAAGATGGACACAAGCGACGCTATTGGTACTCTCCCTGCTAATATCTATTTAGCACTCATGTGTGCCTTCTGACTAATGGGCTCTAAGCATGACTTCTTATAACTAAGCCAGCACTCAAAGCAAGCCTGACTTCTGGGAAATTTATTCATTCAAAAGCAGCTTTGAAGAAGTTATGGACTGAACAGTTTGGCAAATACCCCAGCTTCTTTAATCCTTGAGTGGAAAACTCTGAAGCATGTTCAAAATATTTCTCAGGATTTCCTAGCAGATTGAAATAACAGTCACCCACATCAGTAATCAGCTCAATAAAGCATCTTTTATTGGAGTAATCTCTCCCATTTTATTCTGCCACTTCATTTTCCTATCACCTCCCAAATGAGTCTTTTGGAGACCCAAGATGATGGAGGGGTAAGTAGAAGCTACATTAACCTCCTCCTAGGACCAATGTGGATTTACAAATGAAATGTGGAGGAGTCATCCAGAATAACACACTGAACACTAGCTGTAGAGAAGCCTTATAGCCGCAAACAGACTGAAGAAACCACTTCACAATGTGGCTAATAGGGAGTGTGAAGGAGGCATGGAAGGGCTGGCTGGGCTCTTACAAGTAGCAGCTGAAGTTCTGAAGGGATATTTCATCAGCTGGGGTTCACTCTGAGAAGTGTGGGGTCTAAATCTCAAGCTATTGTCACCCCTCCTATAGCACCAGAGCTAGGAAAGAAACCCAGATAACATTCAGCCTTGAAAAGCTGGGGTTTCTGTCCACCGAGGAGAGAGCCTGGAGATGTAGAAAGCCTCTTAAAGGGCCAATATATAAAATGTTGTTAGCAGTCATTTACACTGGCCTCCAGCAAAGGAAGAGCAGAATGGACTAGTGATGCTTGAGGAGGGCAGAATGGACTAGTGATGCTTGAGGAGAGTCTGAGGTTGGTCTCTGGGGAGAAAACTGAAGGAACAGCCACCAGGATCCCTATGGTGAGTCATCCCCCATATTGCAGGGGTCTTCTTGCTCAGGCAGAGTGCACCCCTGCAAGTGGCAACAGACTGAGGGACAGCAATAGCCCTGCCCACACAAATTACTCTCGCTCTAACCAGTGATGCCTAAGCCAAGCTGCTCCATATATGTCACGGATGATTAAGTTTAATAACTAAGGTGGGTCTCTGGGAGCTCTGAGACTTTAGCCGACCCTCCCCTAGGACCAGTGTGGTAAATGCTGGCCTTGGTGTGTAACCTGGTCCTTTCTACACACTAACAGGCCCAGCAGAGAGAGCCACACACTGCATATTGCTGATAGCTCCAAACAGGTTGCCCAGAACCAGTCCCAAAATACACTTTTTACATTTAAGTCCATCTCATTGTTCTTATCTGGAGATCGAAAGTAAAGGTAGGATTCAAGCCCCCTCATTGACTAAAATCAATATCAATCCAATTATATTTCAAGGTTTCTCTTGGGATCATTTTCCTTGATGCTATGAATTTTGTCTTAATGCCTCTAGCTCACAGTTCTGTATCTATCTTTTGAATACCTGTGACACTAATTGTGGCACATAGCTTGACCTTTCATCAGCAAATATCTTGAGTTATGCTTTTTCTGTTTAAAGTTTTTTTTCTACCTCTCAAGGATTATATCTTTTACTAACATTATCTACACAGGTCAATGATCAATAAATTGTATTGAATCTTCCAGTTGTTGTTGGAATTTTAGAGAACCTATCCCCTGTGCTTGTATCAACCCATAATTCTAGTCTGGTGAACCGAAGTTCTAAAAAATCAATGAGGTCAAAGGCTAATGAGATCTCATAGGGAGACAGCTGTATACATCTCTTCTCTCTTCCCTTATATAATGCATTTGTGAATATTTTCAGCAATAATATTCCACTCAAACATTGGTAGTAATTTGTAGGAACTAGATAATTCAACTTCTCAGGACAGGATCATGTGACAAATGTTAATATTAATTAATGTATTAAAATAGATTTATGTTTTAAGTAGAATGTCAGAATGTATGTGTGTGCATGTGCATATGCTTATGTGTGTATGTGTACTAGAAAAATAAAAAAAATAAAAGTACATATTCCAGAGATATGTTGTATTCCTAAGAACCCAAAGTGGCTACTCCTGGGAAATATTTTCTGCAATTCAATTTAAGCTGTTATATTAGTCACGTATCTGAAAAATCTTCTGCTCTGACAATATACTATAAAAGATAGAAAACAATTTATTTTGTTACTCTATTGCAGAGTATATACTATGATGGTAATCTTATAAAAGATAAAAATAATTTCTTATAGTTGAAATCAATAGAAACAAAATAATGTATTTTGTTAATGTTACTATTTAAACTCCTATTGCCTCGACTTTCATTGTTACATAGAGAGCATAGATACCTTGTATTTGTTTTATATTCTTCATACATCTGTGTTTTCTATTTGGTTGTAAGTGCTTTAATTATGCTTATCAATTTAAACATATACATGTATAACATACATATTTTGGCACAAATGATATATACTTGTACATGTGTGTATATAATACATAAAATGAATATATATAGTCTTGTATTTTGTATAGTGCTTTCAATAGTATGAAATTTTGTTGAAATGATTTTTTGTCTAAATATACTTATATATTCTTTGCATCTTCAAAGATGATTTTCATTGGTTAGTTTTCTTTTAAATACTATCTTTTTCAAATAAGAGAAAATTCTGTCATCGATGCAATTACCTTAAAAAGAGGAATGTATCTATTTTACATCATATAACAAAAATAAATCAATAGGAGGATGATTTTTATTTAAAAAATATGACATCTTCAAACACCTAAATCCTGTGTGTATTTCTATTCTATCATTGTCAGGTCATAGGACTGACTCATCTTCCTTTAACTTGCCCTTATTTTCCAAAGATGTCTGTAGGAACTCTAGGTATCACAATTCTCATGTTATAATTCTTTCTGGGTGTATTTGTTTTCACTTTATCAAGAGTCAGGAGAATTCATTGTAGCCATGACCAAGTCCTCTTTATTATTATTATTTTTGCTTAAATATATTTAGTCCTCTTTATTATAAATTTTATTTAACATTTTAAATAAATTTATACAAAATATAATAACAGAAAAAAAAAAAAAAAGGAAAGCCTTTTAGAGAAGCTCCTCCCTACTGGCTGCATTTCTTATTTCATTACCTAGAAATGTGTTATTTGTCTATAGTTAGTAAACTCATGAAAAATGGAAGCAAACAACTAACATTGCCTTGGACCTGTCTTGATTTACTTCTGAAGCAGGACAGAAAGCTTGATGATATGTTTACCAAACAAAACAAAACAAAAATGTTGTAATTCTATTGAGATTAGTGATAATTGTTTTCAAAAACTTCAGAGATAAAACTACTGGCAAAATCATTTAAGTGTTTATGAGTTAGATGATATAGTTTAATTAACATCCTCCATATTACTAAGTTTTATCTTTAGATTTATGTATGAAAATTATTATTCTTGTTCTTGGTTTGATGAAATAGCTTGTAGGTTTATCTGTACATTTATATCAATTCAATTTTCCTTTGTGTATTTGAGAATAATTCTACCCCATTTTATAAAATTTTATATGAAGTAGTATTTTCATAATTTTAACATTAGATACCATTAAATTTAGTAAAATATTTTTATCTATATTAGCACATAGTTTTTATTCCTGTTTACTTTTCAGCTGTGTTTGATCTCATAATGCCAGAAGCATATCTTAAGAAGGTAGTTCATGTGTATTCAAATTTTAGTTTTGTTTTTCGCTCAATAAATACATTCTTTTTTTTTTTTTTTTTAAGATTTTATTTCATTATTTTTAGAAAGAGAGGAAGGGAGAGAGACATCAATGTATGGTTGCTTTTCACCTGCCTTCAGCCATAGATATGACTGGAGACCTGGCTTGCAACCTGGTTACGTGCCCTGGCTGGGGAATCGAACCTGCAACCTTTGGGTTTGCAGGCCGGCACCTTACCCACTGTGCTACTAGCCAGGGCCTAATAAATACATTCTTATGATATGGTTGCATATGAATTCTCCAACATATAGTCCTAGTGGTACATCCTCCATTATGATAAAACTAGCATTCATTACTATTGAATGGAAATAAGCACACAGTTTACATTTTTTCTTATAGATAGTAATTAAAATCTCTTGAACAAGATTATTCTGTTAATCACATTTACTTTTGTGATATGCTCTCTTCCTTTATTAGAACAATTTGAATTGTAAATTATGATTTAGAAAACCAAATCTTACCGTTGATACTGCAGTCATTTTTAATGCAGTAATTTGTCAACTTTATTTTTGAACACCAGTCATGAGAGAGACAGAACCATTCAATTTGTTGGGGAATGTGGCGGTGTATAAAACAGTTATATATTCAGTATCAGAGCTTACAGCTTAAGTGAGGAATGTTCCAATTTTTTTTACTTGCTAATCACTCTCTAGCTTCTTAGATATTTGGAACTAAAATCTTAAGAAGCAAAAATAAATTCAAAGGTCTTAGAAAGTATAATACAATAGGAATAAAAGATGAAATAAGTTTCAATGACAAAAATTAATGTCATTTAACATTTTGAATGCATTTATACCAAATATGCTAGCAATGTTAAAAGTTAAAAATATTTTGCTATATATCTTACTAGTTTATTTAGAATCTTTTTCAGTAGAAAAGACACCTCCTAAAAATTATCCTCAGTTAATGATTATATGAAGTTGATTTTTAAGTTCCTGAGTTAGATAATATTCAGTAATAATATTAGAATTCTATGGTAGAAAGAAAAATTTAAGTATATTAATTACATGTGTGTTTTTGAGAAAGTGGTTGTAAGCACATTGCACTAACATGATAAGACTTGAATTTGAATGTCAGTCATGTAAAATCACAGGTGCCATTTAACTTTGCTGGAGTTCAGTTTTATTGATAGCAGAAGTATTTATTAAATGCCATACACTACCACTAACCCTTTAAATATGTTTAAAACCTTGTAACATTATCTCCATTAAATATATTTGTCTGAAGCCAGACAAATAATGGATGACCTGGAATTGAAATATTTTGTTATCAACCATTTTCATTTCATTTTATATTTAAAAATATATTGATTATGCCATTACAGTTGTCCAAATTTCCCTCCTTTTCCCCCCTTTTGTCCAGTAAACACTTTCCCCCCAGCATTCCCCTCTTAGCTCATGTCCATGGGTCATGCATATAATATTCAATTGTAGATAGTTATGAATTTATTGCCATTTTAATGTTTATGTTTTTTACCTTCTTTTTCTTAAATAAGTCTCTTTAACAACAATTTAGGTAATAAGGACTTGGTGATGATGAACTTGAGCTTTACCTTGACTTAGAATCTTCTTGTCAGGATAGTTTATTTTGAGAAATCAGCTGACAGTTTTATGGGAATTCCTTTGTAGATAACTCTGCTTTTCTCTTGATGCTTTTAAAATTCTCTATTTTTAACCTTTGACATTTTAATTATGATGTGTCCTGGTGTGTTCCCATTTGGCTCCAACTTGTTTGGGACTCTCTCTGCTTTCTGGACTTACATGGCTATTTACTCCACTAAATTAAGCAAGTTCTCTTTCATTACTTTTTCAAATAAGTTTTTAATTTTTTGCTCTTCCTTTTCTCCTTCTGGCACCCCTATAATTCAGATATTGGTACATTTAAAGTTGTCCCAGAGGTTCCTAAACTTATCCCCCATTGTTTTGAATTCACTTTTTCTTCCTGCTATTCTCATTGAATTATTTTTTCTTCCTTGTGTTCCAAATTTTTTATTTGATTCTTGGCTTCATTCTTTCCAGTGTTGGTTCCCTGTAAATTTTTCTTTATTTAACCTAATGTAACCTTCATTTCTTCCCTAATGTTTTTGCCATACTCAGTGAGTTCTTTGAGCATACTGATCATCTGTGTTTTGAACTCTGCATCTGATAGGTTATCTCTGTTTTGTTTTATTCTTTTTCTGAGGTTTTATGAACTTCTTTTACTTGGGCCATATGTCTTTATCTTCTCAATTTGGCAGCTTGCCTGTGTTTGTTTCTGTGTTTTAAGTAGTGCTGCTTTGGCTCCCTATCTTAGAAAAGGCACCTGTAAATTGTGTGGAACAGAACTTTAGCTAATCATCAGGGTAGTACAATTAGCTTCACTACTTTGTGGTTCTGTTGAGGGGGGAGGCTTGGAATGGGGACAATGCCACTGCCTGGCTTCTGAATATCTGTCCAGCATTTGCCCCATTTCTTTCCACTTCACCCACTTCCCATATGTGACTGGCATCCTTCCAGCCATTGCCTGGTGGTGAATAGCATAATGGGTGAGTTTGCATATGTTCTAAATCTGCGAGGGCCCTTTTTTTCAGGATTTTCTCCTAAAAATCCAGCCATTTCTCTCACTACCCAACACCCACTGGTTTTTACAGCCAGAAGTTATGAAGATCTATCTTCCTGGTGCTGGAACCCTGGGCTGTGCAGTCTGGCCTGGGATTGCAATTGCTCACCCCAAGGTATCCCTCATGATTTTTAGCTACCACATGTGGGTGCAGGACTTCCCATTCTGCTTCCACAGCCACCTTTCTGTGCCACACTCTGTCTCCACACCCTCCACCCATCTCCACAACTCCACCTCTCCTATCTGTCTCTGATGAACATGGCTTCTTTAAATTTTTGACTGTGGGATTTCTACCTAGCTTAATTTTCTGACAGTTCAGGTTGTCATTTGTTTTGAGATATAGTTGTAATTCCCCCTCTGGTTATGCAAGGATGTAAACCATGTCTACCTATGCCTCTTTATTGACTGGAAGTCTGGAATTGTAATCTTGACTGTCTAGCTTTCCAAAATCCTCTACTCCTAGCCATAACTCTATGTTACCTGTCTACCTATAAGAAATCTAGACTTTTATCTTTAACTTTTCTTCTTCCTTCAAGAGTTAACAAACATAAGATGCACTTACTCAGTTTAGATAGAAGCCAGTTTAAAAAGAGGCTAGCATCAGAAAAGTATCTTTGTGGCCAGGATACCTATAAAAGGTGAAACATTAATTATGTTTTTTAAGGTTATTGCATGACATTTAAATTTTTAACTTCTATAAAATGATTATCAGACGGCAAACTAATAATCAAACAGAAGAACTAGAATGACCCAATTCAGGTCAAGGGTTTAAAAACAATGATAGGTGGAAACAAATTATTTTATGTTCAAATTTTTTTAGTTTAACAAACCATTTTTAATGTTCAAAAATTATATGAAGCCTTGAAGGATAGTAGTTGTACTCTTAGTGCCTATTGACTGAGAAATGTACAATGATGAAAGTTATAACTTTATTTGTATTTTAAAGGTCTAAATATTTATTAATCACAGTGACACTTGGAAAACAATGCCTATAAGTTAAAATGCACCCATTTGGTCAATAGGGAATTCTTATTCACATAGACTTATAGACTCCACATAGTGCTGTGTAAATTATTTATTTTAAATGTTAGGAGATATTCCAAACTTAGATTGCATAGAGAGAAAGAATTCCCACTCCATTTTCCAAAAGCAAGCATTTTGTGATTTAAGAACAATTTCACTTTTCTTAGTGTTTAGATAAGAAACTAACCATATCATGTTAACTCCCTTTTACTTTTTCATTTTAGATGTGCCTACATAACAAAAAGTACATTTTGTTTTTATTCAAAATGTGTTCCCTGCTCTTAGGCATATGGTGAGCCAAAAGGGATGGGCTCCATCTCTTGAATAAAACATTATTTTTTGTCCAACTGTGCTAGTGATTGGTGGGTAAATTTATCTAATTACAACCATCATGGTTAGCCCAGTTAGCCACTCACATTGAACCACATTTTTAAATTAACTTTATCAGTAATTTGATGACATTTGAACTTCACTCATCTGGCTTGTATCTTATTTCTCACTAAATTTTTAATTTTGGAAGATAAAAAATAATGTTATTTATTACCTTTCTTAAGAAGTATGCCATAAACCAATATTCTAGAACTGTTAAGGCAGTTCCTTCCCATGGTAAGAAATGAATGAATGTATAAGATATACACCTGAGGTAAGTACCATTTTTGACTAGCATTGATAGAATTGTACTTATGTATCATTTATAAACATTCAGAATAAAAATATTTTCAACATATATTTAGTATAAATAAATTTTATGTATAATTTAACTTCTTATAACTACCTTTTATGTTCATAATAAATCCTTATATTATTTGAAGTTCTTTAGAATTAAATATTTAGTAGATTTTATCCAAATGCTCCTGTGGAATATGGTCAAAGAGCACATACTTGGAAATTACTTAATATAGTTTACCTATGTTTTGGGAGGAAATAATGCAAAATAAAATTTAGACCCCTAGAAGAAACATCTACTTGCAGATCTTTCCAAGTTTAAGATATTACCTTAAAATTAAAAGTTAACTTTATAATCTATGAGTCAGCCATAAAATACTAGGTGCATTAATCACATTTTTTCAGGAGGAAAAATACACACTTTATCAAAGAACTGGTCAGTGGTTCCATCAGAAAAGTACGACACGTTGATCTATAGTTACTTTGTATGAATAAAAAATTTTGTTTATTTTAACTAACTTCTAATTAAAGTCCTTAATTTAAATTTTCAAGCTTGCAGTCTGACAAGCATGACAGCAAATGAAAGAAAGCTATTATTTGTTAAAATGTTTTCTGAATTTAATTTTTGTTGCTAAGGAAACAGCATTTCTTTTCTTTATAGGCCACATTTTCAGGGGCCTTGTTTGGCTTTAAAAGTTCTAATTCTAATCCAAATTATTTAAGAATTAAAAAGATATTCCATGTATGAATTAAGTTCAATTGCAAAATATTAATCTAGTATTTCAGATGCACTTATAAACTCACAACTATATCATGGCTTTCATAAGCGCATTTGAGTTTCATGTTTTGTGTTTATAATAAGAAAAATGTGGTAATTAGCCACAAATTATGTCATTTGTGAACTTTTAACATGTTATTATTTTTAAAGCATTTTTAATTAACTTATTTTTATTGAATTTATTGAGATTACAAAATTATACAGGTTTCATGTTCACGTCTCCACATCATTTTACACACTGTGTAAAAAAAAAAAAGAGTGAAAGTACTAGAAAATAGTTTTAAGAGATAAATTGAAAGATAAGTGTTTTCCATAAGGCAATAAAGAAACAATTGAAAAAATTGTTCACCAAAAATTGTGTGGGGAAGGAAGTGGGAAACAGCAACAATAAACTGTTTTAAAATAATTAATTAAACTAGGAAAAATAAATTTGAAAACTAACTGGAAAAGAATTAGGAAACCTAGAAAGGGTGTTCTCTCTTTATCTCTTTCTCTCTCTCTCTCCACACACACACACACACACACACACACACACACACAGACTTATTTACATATTTTTAGAGAGAGGGGAAGGGAGGGAGAGAGAGGGAGAAACACATCAATGTGTGCAATCCAAGAATGTGCCCTGACTGGGAATCAAACTTTGGTTCACAGTCTGGCTCTCCATTCATTGAGCCACACCAGCCAGAGCTTAAATGCTTTGAAATAAAGTACACATTTGTAATATTAGTAAAGAACTATAAAGCCTTTAGAAATGCATTTACCACAAAAAGTATAACATTTATATTAATAAAAATGTTAAGATTTTGAGAGATTGTAAGAAGAACTGAATAAATATATAGAAAATGTTCCAAGAATACAAAATGTTGTATTTCTAGTTCTATGACAGTCCAGTATATCATATTTTGCATTTACAACACTAATAACATTTATGTAAGTATTTTAATGCTTAAAAAAGAAAAAGTGGCTTTCATTTTGGATAAATTTCCATTCTATGTCTTTTGCTTTGCTTTGTTTGTTGTTTACTTTTTGTTACCTGTTTCTTTTTTGTCAGGTATTTATTACATTCGTGTTCTGCCAGTTTACAGACATTAAAGGACAATGATATAATAATGAACTCAGTTACATTTAGTTTAACTTAATTTTCCCCATATGTCAACATTAAAAATGAATTTTACTGGCCCTGGCTGGTGGTATAGTGGATAAGGCACCAGCCTGCAAACCCAAAAGTCACTGGTTCAATTCCCAGCCAGGATATATAACCAGGTTCCAAGCCAGGTCTCCAGCCAGGTCCATGACTGGAGGCAGGTGAAAGGCAACCATACATTGATGTCTCTCTCCCTCTCTGTCTCTCTCCCTTCCCATCTCTAAAAATAATAGGTAAAATCTTTTTTAAAAATGGTATTTTTTGCTGGTAATATTTCTTAGTAAGGATCAAAGAATCCTCACTGCACTTCATAAATGAACCATTATATAAAAGTATCTGTACAATAGCCTTATATTTGTTATTATTGGAATCACAAATCCTCTTGATATTCTTATGATATTATGGTATGAATACAGAAAACTTATATATGATTTGGAACATTATTTCAGTTACCAAACAAAAATAAACTTGTTAGGGTCAGGGTTGTAGTCAGAGTTGGAGCTGGATCTGCAGTGTTGGAGCCAGCCACTGGAAACTTGAGTCATCTTGCCTTAATGGTAAGTGCTATAAAGCTCTATTGTTTTCTTGAAGAATGGGAAAACATTAAAAGCTTGTTCTGTTTTGATCTGCAATTCTGGCTTGAGTGTTAGGTGCCCAGCAGCAACTGGAGGCTTGTTTGGTGTGACACGCATTGTGTTGCAGGGCAGAGCTCAAGTGAGGTTAAGAAGCTGTCAACAGGAACTCTAGAACTGCTGGCACTTCAAAGTTATCTGCTAGCTCCAGGAGCATTTGTCAAAGGGCAACATTCTAATGAGAACACATCTGGGGGCTTATTTATTGGATAGACTATCAGCATTTATGTCTTAACAGGCTCAGGAGGAGTTTGTAGGTCTTTGAGAAACTGTACATTGTAGTGAGTTTTTTTTTTTAATTTTAAAACTGTTTTTGTGCCCTTAGTTTTAGTTTTGAATGTATAGGCACACAAATTTGTTTGGTTTTATATCTATAAAATAAAACTGACTATAAAACTTAATGTTTTAAAGAACGAATACATAAACTTTTAATTAGACACACATACTGATGGGCCTTCGCACAAATTTATTTCATCTTTCATAAATTCTTATGTATATATCATGTCATTTGGTGATTATAACTTTGTTGAAAGGCAAGCTGTATAAATTAAAGTAACTTTTTAAAATAAAACAATACAGTGGCATTTAGTATATTCACCATGTTGGGCAATCACCACCCTAATTCCAAATGTTTGTCATTTCAAAAGAAAAACCTCTCCCACTAAGCAGTTACTAACAATGTCCCTTCTCTCCAGTCCCTGACAATCATCTATGTGTTTTCATCTCTACAGGTTTTCTTATTTGAAACACTTTCTATAAATATAATCAGGCAAGGTATGATCTTTTATGCCTGGGTTATTTCTCTTAGCATTGATTTAAAGTTTCATCTATATGATAACATAGCAGTTCTTCAATCATTTTATGGTTGTTTGAACATAACAATTTGCTTATTGGTTCATCTTTTCTTTCAGTTTCTCAGTTTATGTAGTTTTATAAATTTATCTTTTTCCTTTACTTCTATTACTGACACTACAGTAGATGTTTCCACTTTCCTCTCCTTTGCCCCTTCCTCCTAGTCACTAACTGCCTGTCTTTCCTCTGGCCACCACCACACTGTATCTGTATCCATGGATTATGCATATAGGTTCTTTGTTTAATTTCTTCACTTTCTTTCATCTAGCCACCCTCTCCCTTTGCCCCTCTGATAGCCTGTTTCCTGTTCCACACTTCTGTTTCTATTTTGTTTGTCACTTTATTTGGTTCATTAGTTTCCATGTGTAAGTGAGATCATGGTATTTATCTTTCTCTGATCATCTTACTTCATTTAGCATAATAATTTCCAAGTCCATCCATGCAATTGCAAAAGGTAAGATGTCTTTATTTTACACCCATGTAGTATTCCATTGTGTAAATGTGGCATTTTTTTTTTTTTTTTTTTAACCATTCATTTACTAATGGGCAGTTGACCTGTTTCCCAGTCTTGGCTAATATAACTAGCTCTGCTATGAATATAGGAATGAGTATATTCTTTTGAATTGGTGTTTTGGGGTTCTTAGGATATATTCCTACAAGTGGGATTACTAGGTCAAGAGGCAGTTCCATTTTTAACATTTTGAGGAATTTCCATACTGTTTTCGACAGTGGCAGCACCAGTCTGCATTCCCACGAACAGTGCACGGAATGTTCCTTTTGCTCCACATCTTCACCAGCACTTATTGTTTTCTGATTTGTTAATGGTGGCCATTCTGAGAGGCATGAGGTGATATATCATTGTGGTTTGACTTGTATCACTCTAATGATAGTGACGTTGAACATTTTTGCATATATTTTTTGGCCATCTATTTGTCCTCTTTGGAAAAGTGTCTGTTAAGGTTCTTTGCCCATTGAGTTGTGGAAGTTCTTTATATGTTTTGGAGGTTAACTCCTTATCAGATGTACCATTGGGGCAAATACATTCTCCCATTCAATGAGTTTCTTTTTCATTTTTTTTTTAAGATTTTATTTATTATTTTTAGAGAGTGGGGAAGGGAGAGAGGCAGAGAGGGAGAGAGACATCATTGTATGGTTGTCTTTCACCTGCTTCCAGATACCGACCTGGCTGGAGACCTGGCTTGCAACCTGATTATGTGCCCTGGCTGGGGAATCGAACCAGCAACTTTTGGGTTCCCAGGCAGTGCCTTATCCACTGTGCTACCAGCCAGGGATTTTTTGTTTTGTTTTGTTTTGTCTTGCTATGCAGAAGCTTTTTAGTTTGATGTAGTTCCATTTGTTTATTTTTTTTCTTTATTTTTATTCATTTTGTGGTAGATATTTGGGGTTTTTTTCCCATTTTTTAACTATTGTTAATCATATATCATAAACATTGGTGGACAAGAGTATCTTTGAATGGAATTGCTAGGTCATATAATTTTACATGATTTTGTGTCATATTTGGTATAATGTGTTCTGATATTAAATTCGATGCAATTTTCTTAACTATAGAAAAAATTTTCTGAACTACAGAGAAGATTTTCTTAACTATAATCAGATATTCCCTGCTTAAACAGGCAGACAAATCAGATATCATTCCAGTAATTTTTCTTTTCTTACTCATATTTTTCACCAATGAAAGTACAATACTTAATTCTAACAAAATAATTATTGTTGGATGGCTAGATGGATGATTAGGAGGAAAATAATAAAAGTTCAGTTAAATATAGTATGTACATCTTTAAGAATTCCAACACATAATTATTTATTCTATTGGACTTACAAATTTATTTCCAAAGTTATTAACCATAGACATTATAGTATATGAGTATGACTTATTTATACAACTATAATGAAAAGAAACAAAATCATTTTAAGGTTTTTTTTAAAGCATATACTATTACTCAATAAAATTAAAGAGGAAAATATTATGTTTCCACCTTTTAAAAAAATATTTTATTTATTTATTTTTAGAGAGACAGGAAGGGAGAGAAAAAGAGAGGAAGAAAAAATTGGCATGTGATTGCTTTTTGTGTAACCCCAACTGGAGACCTGGCCCGACAACCCAGGCATGTGCCCTGACTGGGAATTGAACTGGCAACCCTTTTGTTCTCAATCCACTGAGCCATACCAGCCAGGGCTATATTTATCTTTAAAAATCCAGTTTAGGGCCCTGGCTAGTAGCACAGTGGATAAGGCGCCGGCCTGCAGAACCCAAATGTTGCAGGTTCGATTCCCCAGCCAGGGTACATAACCAGGTTGCAAACCAGGTCTCCAATCAGGTCTATGGCTGGAGGCAGGTGAAATGCAACCATACATTGATGTCTCTCTCCCTCTCTGCCTCTCTCCCTTCCCCTCTTTCTAAAAATAATGAAATAAAATCTTTAAAAAAATAAAAAATAAAAATCCTGTTTAGGAAGTAGCATGAAATGACCTATAATAAGATATAACAAGTTCTATGTCAGTAAATCTTACAATGTTAATAATTATTCAAGAAATTAGAGCAAACTTTTTAAAAGTTAATTTTATTGTTCTATTACATTTAGCCCATTTTCCCCCCACTGCTCTCCCCTGCCCCACCTTTTCCATCCACTCTCCCACAGTCAATCCCACATGTTGTCCATGTCCATGGGTCATCCTTGACTAAACTGTTCCCCTTCTTTGCCTCTTTCTCCTCTTCTCCCCTCTTCCCTGCACACTGAGAGTCTGTTCCTTGTTTCCATGTATCTGGTTCTGTTTTGGTTGCTTGTTTGTTTTGTTCATTAGTCTCCTGTATTGGATGAGATCATATGGTATTTGTCTTTCACTGAATGGCTTATTTTACCAAGCATAATACTCTCCAGTTCCATCCATGTTGTCACAAAAGCTAGGAGCTTCTGTTTCTTTCTGCTGTGTAGTATTCCGTTGTATAAATGTACCACTGTTTTTTAATCCATTCATCTACTGATGGGCACTTAGGCTGTTTCCAGCACTTGGCTATTATAAATAGCTCTGTTATGCACATAGGGGTGCATAGGTTTTTCTGAATTGGTGTTTAAGGGTTCTTTGAGTATAATCCTAGCAGTGGAGCCTCTTCAACAAGTGGTATTAGGAGAACTGGATAGGGACATGCAAAAGAAAATAAAGCTAGACCATTAACTTAGAGGAAGCTTTAAAAAAAGTAGTATTTGTATAATACATACCAGTACAGTCATGAGTGAAGTAAACACAGCTTTTACATTTTCATGATTAGTTTTTGGAAAATATTAAATTTATCTGCTTGACCTTTTCATTCTAATAAATCAAGTTTGTAATTATTTAAAAAATTTAAAAGACATAAATATAATATATGTAACCAAAAAACACAATATATATGTACAAGAGGGGACCCCAAAGAAGAATTATCTTCTAGAGGGCAGACCCTTTTTAGTACAAGTTCCTTGTGCTATGTGAGAGTTCTAGGAATCCATCTGTATCAGTGTACTAACTGGAGTTGTTGTAAGAGGGTACATTTGGCTTCAGTGAATTTTTTTGAAGATCCTTTCAATGTGTGCCCATGTCTTGATGGGTGATTTATGAGCACACCTGCCCACACTGCTCTAAGTGAGTGTTCAGCACTTCTTGACCAATAATGGTGTAACCCGCATACCCCACCTCCTTATTCACCTGACCTCTCCTCAAGTGACTATTTTTTCTTTCCCTAGATGAAAAAGTCTTCAAAGAAAATGTTTTGCTGATGTGGATGATGTGAAACAAAAAATGGCAAAAGCATTTAATGCATCAAAATCCATAGGTTCAACAACTGTTTTGAGCAGTGGAAAAAATGTCTTGATAGGTGTATTGAACAAAATGAAGAGTACTTTGAAGGTGACTGCACTTTAAACATGTAAGAATAAATACACACTTTTATATAAATAAAAAGGGCTTGAGGGGTCTCCCCTCAGAGACTACTTATAATTACAAAGCATGCTGTTGAAGAACCATGAGTTAATGAGAAGAAAGAAAATTCCCATGGTATATCCCAAAAGAAGGGGTACTCATATGTACAGAAAGGGTAAAAAAAAAGATTTTAATCAAGTTTGGACTTGAATAAGTTGTAGAAAAAATAAAGGAAGAAACTAAATGGTACTTGAGCCTAACATAGATGGTAACACCAACAGGAATGACTCCATGTGAACACTGTGATCCTGAGACTTACTGTTCTGCCCGACAGTCTCAGCATAGCTTTAAGGCCTGGACACCCAGTACGCAAAGAAAAATACATATGTGGGTCACAGCCAATGCATGCAGAAAGATGGAGCCTTATAAACTCCAGATGTAGGTGAGTAATGAAGGTTTAGTAAAACTAAAAAGTCAAGAAAAAATGGAGTGGGTAAAGACAGCTTCTGAGAAGAAGGAATTCACGAGGATTAAAGGACCAGTAAATGCACTCTAGCTAAACATGAACCTCAGGGTTTCATCCAATAAATCATTATTTTCTATTTACTTCTGAGTCAGTAAAAAATATTTCAAAATCTCAGAGTTTGTAGTAATATTTTTAAGGTTTAATACAACTTCAAGATATTTTCCACTAACTCTTCTGGTTCAACATAGTACCAGAAGCCCGTGAGTATGTGTGTTTAATATAAGGCTTTTATGATTCAATCTTAAATAGAAAGGCAAAAGGCAATATAGCCTTCTCTGTGCCTTTTCTTGAGCATGGGCTTGATTTGTACACTGTTCTTGCAGTTTTGCTCTGCCAGCTGCAGTCTTCTGATAAGTATATTTCCTCTTTGTAGAAATCCACACTGCTGACCTTGCAATCTTTTGCTATGGAAAGGCTGCCACCAGCAGCTGTATATTAATACCAACTCAAATCTTGTTGTGTTGGCTTGAGGTCCTAAGGTTAAAATAATGTAATTTGTATCCTATATGGTAGTATAAAGAGAACATGACAGCAATTAATTCTTTACTTGCTGATGACAATGATAAAATACCCCTCGTCGCCTTCAGTATCTTTGTTAATATTCCAAAAGGGAAATTTACTTTCTTCTGGGTTTATTTATAGATAAGTATTTTTATAACTTCAAAGTGTTTAATGGTAAAACTTTATTAAGCATTTTGTCAGGAAGTATGTCAATATTACTGCAGAAATAACTTGTGAAAAAATTGTAATGAAAAATAATTTGAATGAAATACAAACCTATTATATAAATAAAAACGATTGGCAAATGTGATTTTGCTGATCCATTATATATAACAAATTTGGTAGTTTCAAATATTTCCAACAAAGATCAAATCAGTCTGATATAGCCAATAGTATGCTTAGTTTAGACTTAGTCATGTCATTTGATCTGAATTTTTGAACTTTATGTTATAGTCAATTACTATGTTACTCTCAGAACTCCACAATTTGGTTTGCAGTGTACACTATATGAACCTCATTAATTACTAAAAGTTTTATGGCTCCTGATAAATCAGAGAAATTATTGGTACAAAGACTATAGCATATCTTATTTTCTTTAAACTCTTTATACTGTCCACCCAAACTCAGTACTCTACAGATGCAATTGAAAAGAAAATAGTAAAAGTATTGAAAAATGAAGGAAAAAGAAAGATCACCAAGGATAATGTCCCTCAATCATCCACTTTTGGCAGGATATATGCTTCCTGGGATAGGATGACGGCATTTTGTTTTTGGATATACGGTGACTGAAAAGAAAATCTCTGTTAGTACATTCTTAGTCATGAATTTCTTGTGATTGTCAACTATGAAAGTTCTTATACTAAGGAAAGCCAAAGAGATCATTTTGGATGCCTGTCTATTTTACAGAAAAAAGAATTTCTCTAATCACAACAGTCCCAAAACATGGCAGAAGCTTTGTCTTCTTGCTTTTGAGTTGAATAACTAGTATTGTATTTTTTCCAAGATTATTGTATGAAGAGTGGAATATAATCGTCCTCAACTTTTTAAAGTCTAAGACTTACTTTAGGACAAACTATTATTTAAATCAGAGAAACCCCTTGAATGATGGAGAAACAAGTTGTAACTAAAATGAGAAATTGAGATGTACTTGTATCCTGGTCTTCCTGAAAAATATAAGAGTATGTCTTCTGTTTTATTATAATATTTCTGATCAGAAATTAAGCAATGGTGATATTTTTCCCCATCCCACAAAAGGAAGTAATCACAAATAAAAGTCAGTAAATTTTGCCAAACAGTTCTAAGTGTATCATTTAGTGAGACAAAAGAATAATTGGACAGATAGAAAAATAGGTAGGAAACCATAGACTTATTTGCTCTTAAGGGTTTCTGAATTCAGAAAATTTACTTCCATTCAAGAATATTTTGACTATTTTTATTTCTTTACCTTTAAAAATAATTTTTTAAATAATTTTGGGAATTTCTTAGGAAAAATGCTGAGATTTTGATTAGAACTGCATCAGATACATACGTCAAATTGGGCAAGAAATGAAATCTTAACAATATTGGGACTTTCATTTTACAAATTTTATAAATAATGTTTTAGAGTTTTCTGAAAAGTTTTTTGTTCATTTTGTTATATTTAGTCCTAACTGCTTTATGATGTTGGTTCTATTGTAAATTATTTAAATGCTGTATACTGTAGAAATTTTATGTTTTAGTTATATGACTGCACAACTCATAATAACTGTAAGCAGGATACTATCAAAATCATACCAACAGTTGAATCTATACCTAAACCAAAGTATAATTATATGATTCAATTTGTATAACATAAGAACTAAATTATGTTATTATACATCAGAATACTGGTTAAACTGGTTAAATGAAATTAAAAATGGGAAACTGAAGTTATTAGCTGCTGTAATGTTCTCTTTATTAACCTAAATGTTAATACATAGTTGTGTTCAGATGATAAAAAATTCCTTGATTTATCTGAATAGTCATGTTATGTCTACTTTTCTATATGTATATTAAATGATTTCTACATAATAGGCCATTCACTGGTTTGTATCAATCTCTTGTCCTCATGTTTTCATATCTATGTGCAAACAAATGTGCTAGGATTTTCCATCTCAAAATTTTGCCTGTATTTCTCTTCTCCCCCTTTTGATAAAAAAAGAGTTGCCTTTATCTGTTATCTTCACCCTTATTAAGTCTTTCATCTATAGAAAGCTGACTTATATCCAAAATTCTAATGAAATTGTACCTATCAGTCTTCCAAATTTTATCTTCCAACAATCCATTATTGTGTCTGTTTCTAGTTTAATTAACCCCAGTGTAATGTCTTCATTTGAAAATACTCTCCTAAAGGCTTCTGTGAGAGCACTGGACACACTTGCTCAATCATTTTGGCTAGGTTCTCATCCTTTATCCAACATTAAAATGCTGGAGTGCTCCCAGATCCTCTTTTCTCTTTATTTCTGCTCTCTCCTCAGTAATTTCCTTTATATATATATATATTTTTTTTTTTTAATTTTATTGTTGTTGTATTACATCCATCCCCTTTTTGCTCCCCTCTGTCCCCCCACCCACCCACCCATTCCCCCCAAAGTCAATCCTACCTGTTGTCCATGTCCATGGTTCCTTTATACTAGGTTCTTGTCTAAGCTGCTCCCCATCTTTGCCTCTACCTCTCCCTCCCCCCTACCCCGTTCCCCT